>CATQJA010001172.1:0-51091 GCA_958295435.1 Mesorhabditis spiculigera | reverse complement strand
GTATTATATACAGGGAAAAAATATATTTTTAATGTATTGTTCTGTCATTTCCAGTCCATCGACAAAGAAAGAGCTGCGAGCCGTCTACATTGCCTACGGCGCTGCGCTTGGCGCTTGGTTCGGGGCATTTTTGATCCCGCTCGATTGGGACGTATGGTATCAAGTGAGTTTTTGTCTTATTGTATCAAAATTAGCTATATTACTATGTTTTAATAGGAAATCCACTTGTTACCCTTTAATGGATGCGGTTTCCAAATCTTCTGCTTTCAGCGCTACCCCACGCCCGTGATGATCGGGGCGGCCATCGGGAGTGTGGCATCCCTAGCCTTATGCGAGATGGCCAGCATGAGGCAAAGTCGGCACAAGCACTTCAAAGAAGTGCGTTCTTCATTTTATTTGTGGAAAATTACTTTTTTTAGTGATCGAAGCCTCGGCGAATGCATGGCTCAGCTCGGCGGATTTTATTTACGAGGACGTGCCTCGGATTAAGGTATAATAACTTTCGTTTGAAAGTAAGTATCCTGTTTTTAGTGCATCTTTTTCTGCGAGTTTCACCTGACGCGCGGCACGTTGATTCAACTGAAATGCGAAGACGAGAATTTTGTAAGTGGTATTTTCTTTAGCTATATTTGCCATTTAGAAACTCGATGACGTCCTACCTACCCAGCGCTTCGGCTCCTACTCGGCGGCCTTTATTCCGAAGGACGAGCTGGTGAATCGGCAGGTCCGCGTCGGCATCCACGCCAACGGCCGGAAATACAAAGTGATGGGATATCCGGTTGCGCTGAGTAAGTAACGATTCGGTATTTTTTTTGTGATAACAGGATGTCCCAGAAAAACTCTAAGCTCCGGAAAAGCGTGCAATTTTTATGGTTTTGGTGTGGAAAGAAAGCTCTCGACAAGGCGAGGAGATATGTTCTCTTAGCTTTTGAAATCGGCTCATTTTGCTCAACTTCCTGCAGTTTCCTAGAAAGTAAATGGTACCTTTCCAAAGAACGGCATTTGATATATTTAAAAGCGATCGAAGCTATATTCAAATCGCTTCTAAAAAGCTTTTAGAGGCTGCCAAAAATCATCAAGATTTAGCAAATCACTCTTTTCGCAAAGGATAGTAGATAGATCTAGCAAAAGCTAGAAATTTCGAAATCTGGGGGGATAGAATTTCTCAACTCGTCGAGATATTTCTGAAATCAAAATTTTAAACACCGAAAACCGAAATCAAAATCGGAAATTGCCGTACGCTAAATGGGACGCTTTTGGGACATCTTGTAAAAGATTTAGTATGTATCGCGTAATGTCAAAAATGACACTAATGACTAAGTCTCCCACTTTAGAAAAGGAGGACAAAATTACATCGCCACCAAAGACAAAATATGGTATTTTTAATGTCCAGCCGCCGATGGCTACCTTTGTGCTTTACCTATGTTTGACATGTCTAATCCGGTAGTGTGGCATTTTGGCAAAGGGGTGAACTTGTACTAAATTCCGCTTATCTCTAATCCCGGGCCTTCAGAGAACCTGCGCTACATCTTCTGGCCTAAGAACCGTGAGCAAACCGTTAATAATTATTTTTATGAAATTACAATTTTTTTTTTATAATTTTATTTTCTATATTTTTTGAATTGCTTGGGGTTTTTTAAGGCTTTCGCGGTTTACTAATTAGCGAATAAAGGTATCTTTTCCGCTTCCAGGCCTGCGTATCGCCACGTGGAACAAGTGCGAGGTGCCGAAGGAGTCGATCGAGATCTACAAGCGTGGCAAGTACCGCTTCTGCATCTGTTTCGTCGTCCCGCATGAGATCGAGGCCACCGAGAATGACTTTGTGTACGAGCCGGTGATCGAGAAGCTCACGGAGTACATTGTCGGACTCGAGCAGGTAAGGCATTTTCGGTTCTTTTGCATGCTTTTTCAATTTCAAAAAAAAAATTGGACCGAAATTTCAAATTTTAAGGATTTTCCTACTTTTTCTACATATTTTGATCGAAAATCTTTAAAATCTGCGAAAAACGCGGCTAAAAGCGTTGTTTTAACCTTACTAAGCGCTTTTGACTTTTAGCAAAAATTAGCTTATCTCCCCTGATAATGAAAAAGTTCCGGATTTTCAGTAGCTAAAATGTGTGTTTAGGAACGCCACTGGCTGTCGGGGCGCAAAAGTGACGAGGCGTTGCAACGGCTTTTCGAGTACACGCTGATCTCGCTTAACACTACTGGTAATCTAAAAAATCTGATAGTTTTTAACGATTTATTGTTTTAGGCGCCGTCTGCTACCAGGTCACCGACCATTGTTGCATCTACCTCAAGCTATCGCCACTCCAAATGGGCCACGAACCTCCAGAGGTATTTATTAAATTCTAAGCGTTCTGAAACAATAAATAAAATTTTATAATTTTGTATGATAACCATATGGTTACAGTCGCTTCGCGACTGCAACCATCTGGCCTTCGGGCTACCCTACATGTCCCACTCTACCACATCCTTTCCCACCTCCATCAATACCCCCGATAGCCGAAATCCCGTTCAAAAACTACCTAAATACCTTCCTGATGGCTTCAGATACCCCCCATGGCTGAAATCCCCTTTAAAAACTACCTAAATACCTTCCCGATGGTTTCAGATACCTCCCCTAGCCGAAATCCCCTTAAAAAACCAAAAATAACGACCGACCGGATGGAATGAGAGAAAAAAAAGAAATGAATTCCCTCGTGAAAATTTTCATCGACGAAACGCGCGCGACCTGGCTCACTATGTCCAAAATCACCCCAACCTCCGTCCCCCACCCCTTTTACTAAGGAAAAAACTTTCAAAGTTAATTTTAATAATTTAAACTAAAAGTTTTTCATAATTTTTTTATCAGTTTGGGGGTTTCTGACCGCGCTCTATCCGAATCCGAAGAGAGCTAAGTTCTAGCTCCTCTCCCCTTCGAGTTGAATTCGGCTTCACACAGACGGACGGACGGACGCGTCAAGAAAATTATTATAGTTGATTGTTTTTTAGGTCTATCCACACACCGTCCCAATCCCGCAGCTCGAAATGTGGCGCTGGCGCCGTAACAAGACTCGGATGGACATTGTTGCTCAAATGGTATATTTAAAACTGATTAGACCTTTTTTTTTTGGAAACGACTCTTAAGATACCAGCCGATTACAGCCGCTTCGCGACTGTAATCGACTGGCCTTCGGGCTACCCTCCATGTTCTACACCACCACATTATACCTCTACCTTAATCTATACACACGCCCACCTTCAGAACCTTCTCTAGCCAACCCCCGGCAAAAACGTCACTACCTACCTAACTACTAACTACCATAAACTACTTAACTAAGTAACTACATACCTAAACTACTTAGATGCCTTCCTGGGGGCTTCAGATACCCCCCACAGCCGAAACCCCCTTAAAAAACTACCAAAATACCTTTCTGGGAGCTTCAGATACCCCCCACAGCCGAAACCCCTAAAAAATACCAAAATACCTTTCTGGGAGCTTCAGATACCCCCCACAGCCGAAACCCCCTTAAAAAACTACCAAAATACCTTCCTGGGGGCTTCAGATACTTTAAATAATTTAAATAATAAATTAGCATAATTAAAAAGTATAAAATGTATTAAAGTAACTTAAAAAGCTATTTGGGCGCGGGCAAGGGCCTGGTGTAGAGGGGCCGGGGAAAGGGGGCGTGGCCAGCCGGGAGAGGGGCCCCCACTCGTTTTATTAAGGCGCCACTTTCAAAGTTAATTTTAATAATTTAAACAAAAACTTTTTCATAATTTTTTTATCAGTTTGGGGGTTTCTGACCACGCTCTATCCGCATCCGAAGAGAGTTAAGCTCTAGCTCCTTTCCCCTTCGAGTTGAATTCGGCTTCAGACACACACACAGACGTCTTTACTTTTTTATTATAGTTGATAATCGTCTTATTACTCTTAAGATATAATCGTCTCATATTTTTCTACGTCTTTTTAGATCATCCCAAAAATCGATGGACTTCGATGCGTCAAGGAAATCTCCATAATGACCGGGCTGGACGTCGATTTGGTCATAAGGTATCAATTTTTTTAACTCTATTTTAAAGGGCTGCCGACGGCATGTGTCGATCCCCCCCATCAACAAATTGGCAAGTAGCCAACAGGGCAGAGAGCGCGCCCTGGGGAGAGGCGCAGAGACATTTTCTTTCCAGCGCGTAACCGATTGATTATGCCGTCTGCATCCCTTTAACGCCCCGTTTTTTTTAGGTGCATTCGAAACCTGTGCTACTACGAGGCGGTCGCCCTGGTCCCATTCTTCCTCTACTCGAACAACTACGTGGCCACCGAGAAGCTGCACAACTTTTTCAACGACCCCGATGCCATCAAGGTTTCGAAATTTGGCTTTCAAAATGTAAATGTCTTTTTAGGAGTGCCCTGACTTTGTCCGCCGTCGCGTCAAGGGAAGGAGGAAGCGCCATCCGAAGCTTTTGGCGCGCCCGACTTTCCATGATGTGTTCCGGCTTTACTTGAACCTAAAAGTATGTAATTTTTTGGTTCTTTAGGATTTCCGGGGGAAGTATTTCCGGGGAAACCAAATTTTTCCTGGTTTTCCCGGTTGACCTAGTAATCAAATATAAAGTGTTTTCACATTGTTTTTAGTAAATTTTAACTATATTTAAAGTAGAAAAACCTTTCAAAAAAAGTTAGAAAAACGTTTGAAAAAGTCGAAAATTGGTCATTTTGGGTCTTTCCCCCCCCGCTAATCCTAAAGGTTCTATAGGATTTTTCGACCTAAAATTAAATTTTTTAATTAAAATGTGGTTAGTTTTTATGCTTAGGAATAGTTAAAAACCATTTAGAAACGCATGCGCTATTTAGAAAAAAATTTAGGCTTGGGCCGAAAAAATTTGGTTTCCCCGGAAATACTTTCCCCCGGAAATCCTAAAGAACCAATTTTTTTAACTCCATTAGCGTTTCAAAAAGTGCGTCTTTACAGGGGATCTTTTTTTAGAATACTTTGAAAATGGAACTTTTTTGAATTTTTGAATTTTAAAAGTGGTGGTTTTAGCAATTTTCCATGACGTTTTTTTTCAGATCGGTCAGCGCCTCTCCGAGTTTGTGATCGTCAATGAGCCCAAGACGAAGATGGTCGACGTGCGGCGCTTCATCCAGTTCGGGATGGTGCGCGGCTTCCTGCGCAAGCTGTCCATCTACCCGCTTGTCATGCCCGAATATAAGCATATTCCGTACGTTTGCATTACATTACCAAGCCAAAAAAATGCAAAATAGCAAGACAAACGTTGGATGGTCGCTTTTGAATATTGAAAAAATATTGTCGTTTTCCATCCTTCGGAGTTTCATTGGTCGGCATTTTGCGGCGTCGAAAAAAACAAGATTTCGTAATCACGAAACCAGATGGTTACAGTCGCTTCGCGACTGCAACCATCTGGCCTTCGGGCTACCCTGCACGTCCCACTCCACCACATCCTTTCCCACCTCCATCAATACCCCCGATCGCCGAAATCCCGTTCAAAAACTACCTAAATACTTTCCCGATGGCTTCAGATACCTCCCATGGCTGAAATCCCCTTCAAAAACTACCTAAATACCTTCCTGATGATTTAAGATACCTCCCTAGGCGAAATCCCCTTCAAAAACTACCTAAAAACCTTCCTGATGGTTTAAGTTACCTCCCCTGGGCGAAATCCCCTTCAAAAACTACCTAAATACCTTCCTGATGGCTTCAGATACCTCCCCTAGCCGGAATCCCCTTCAAAAACAAAAATAACGACCGACCGGATGGAATGAGAGAAAAAAAGAAATGAAATACCCCGTGAAAATTTTCATCCACGAAACGCGCGTGACCTGGCTCACTATGTCCAAAATCACCCCAACCTCCGTCCCCCACCCCTTTTACTAAGGAAAAAACTTTCAAAGTTAATTTTAATAATTTAAACAAAAACTTTTTGATAATTTTTTTATCAGTTTGGGGGTTTCTGACCACGCTCTATCCGAATCCGAAGAGACCTAAGCTCTAGCTCCTTTCCCCTTCGAGTTGAATTCGGCTTCAGACAGACAGACAGACACCACAACTTTTTTATTATAGTTGAAAAACTTTTTGATAATTTTTTTATCAGTTTGGGGGTTTCTGACCACGCTCTATCCGAATCCGAAGAGACCTAAGCTCTAGCTCCTTTCCCCTTCGAGTTGAATTCGGCTTCAGACAGACAGACAGACACCACAACTTTTTTATTATAGTTGATTGCGAAATCAAAAAATGCCGACATTAATAAATTCCTACATTTGCAAAATTAGGCCCAGAGCTGCAACTTTTCAATTTACACCCCCTTTTCTAGTGCTCTCTCCATCTTCAACGGCACCACCGCACTGGAGGACATTGCCGTCGAATACGCCATCGAACCGACGGAGCTGCACCGGAAGCTGATCGAGAGCGGCAAGATGACGTTCATCACCAAATAGTGCCATGCCAAAAACACTTGTCTTTCTTTTCACCTTCCCCATTACGATGTTGTGATAGCAGTTTTAACCTTTTTCCTCTCGGGTACCCTACTAATCCATCCAAATTATTCGTGTTGTTTTTTGTTAATATCTATTTTTGCGCCCTACTCCCTGACCCCCGCACTTGTCCCCCTCGCCGGGGCGGCCTCCTTTGATCTGATGTTGCACACCTTTTTCTCGCGGTAATAAATTTTGGTTTAACTGTTCGTTACAAATAATGCACTACACTTGGTTGATGATATGCTATCATAGAGGTTCTTTGGAGCTTTCGCGATATCGGGGGGAGGGGGGGGAATCTTATCCACAGGATCCAATTGTTAGAATATAAATCGTGAAGCTATATCTGTGCTGTTGTTTTTTTGTTACTCTTAAGCCTATAAACTACCAATTTCTGCTTAAAAATGCAAAAAGTATCGATTTTCACTTTATTTTTCACGTTTAGCCATTTGTGTAACTTTTCTGGGGAGTTTTTACGGTCGAAAAATGTTATCGGAATTTTTTATTAAATCAGGATTGTATCATAAATACTAAATACTTGTTATCAAATCATATCTTTGGATTTATAGGAAAGAATCGGCCCCCGCCCCGCCCCCCAATAATGCGAAAAACCCCAATTTTAATTTTTTAAATTTCTAGATAGTTTTTATTTGAAGAATTGCTATTCAGCTAATACAATTTATGCATCGAGTCGGAATGAGCAGGGTCATGGGCGAATGGAATGCAATGAAATGGAGATAGACAGATAGGCACGGTTTGGTGATTATGCGTTGAGGTTGGCGTCTGGCTGCTTGTCGGGATGGGCGTCGGCGAAAGCGTCAATCAGCCCGAGGGCTTTATCGAGACGAGTTAGAATCGGGAACTGGGTCGTGTCGACGGAGAATCTAAAAGTTTGCGTTATCCAAAGCTGAGCTTGTTCCAGGCATAGCCGCTTCAAATTCGATAGTATAATTCCACCAAAAATAGCTATGGAAAAACGTGATATCCACCAACCTTCGAGCATTGTACAAAATGCTTGGGATCCCGATATCGGCGATGGAGAGCTGGTCACCGACGGCGAATTTTCCGGCCGATTTTTCAAGGAGCCGCTCCAGGTCGCTGAGACCGTCGACGAGCCAGTAGTTGGCCCACTACAAGATATATTTCATAGTATTCCATAAATTTTATTACTATATCTTCAAGTAAATCAATTGGAAAACCTGTACATATTTAGGCCTACCTTTGCGCCCTTCCCCGCCTCCTCGGCGTTCAGATACTTGAGCACGCGCATATTCTGGATTGGCTGGATGCCGGCGGCGATCTAAACAGAATTTTAGCTTCGATTTTTGGGTTATTGACGTTAACATTAACTTATTTTCGAATTTAGATGAGGGTATATTTTGTTATCATCTATGTTATTCGCAAAATACATACTTGCAGCGCGACCGCGCGAGCCTGACCGCGCTGGAACAGATCTTTCGGCAGTAAGGGGAAACGATCGGGGTATCGCTCCTAAAAATAGTTGGAATTTTTTGGAATAAAGTTATTTGGCGTGACCGATAAGGAAATACAGAACCATTTATATAGTTTTTTACACGTTTTTGCGTATGGAAAGTCAATGAAACAGTCGTAATTTTTAATGTATGAAATTTCCCATTCCTTTTTTTTACAAAAACTACGCTACAAAATACTATATAAAACGCAAATTTTTCGATTTAGCTGACCTCTAGGTACTCGATAATGGCGAGCGATTCGGTGATGGCGTGGCCCTGGTCGATGTAGGCGGGCACTTTCTTCACCGGGTTGGCTTTCACGAACTCGGGGTCTTCCTAAAGTTCTCTTCCTTAAAAAAATACAACGTTAATTTACCAAAGCTTCTTTCGACAGCAAATTGACAGTTTTGTACTCGTAGTCGATGTTTTTTAAGTTGAGGGCTGAAATTTTGAGCTTTTTTTCTTTAACTTTGACTCCCACTTTAAAGATTGAAGGTTTTATTTAGCTTCAAAGGTCAATTCTCAAGCTCAGCTTACCAATTCTGACCCTCCAGGAGCACGAGCTTCGCCAATAGCTGTAGAGAATCGGCTTGGACATGGTTCTGAAAAGTAGGCATAATACGGAAAATCGAAAAACACATTTGAATTTTAAAGAAATGAAGTTAAGCAGAACTATGAATTTCGAAGCAAACAGCAGAGGATGTAAACATTTGGATAAAAATGAGCAAAAAAAGTTTTTAAAGTTTCAAAAACTTGTTTTTGTTCCCCGGATAGTATTTGAAGTGTGCGCTGTTTTCCTAAACGCGTCCCGGGATGAATCGATGTCTCTGGTGGGTCGTAAAGTGACGATTTGGGGGGGCGGAAGATTGACCAAAAAAGTTTTGCTGGCCCCGAGCCAGCGAAAGTTTTTTTAAACGGGTGGACCAAAGAACGGTCCGTGGTCACGTAATATCACGGAAAATAAGGACAAGACGGTTAAGGTATCTAACAAACAAGTAATTTGTCACTAGAAAAAGGTGCATCAGCATGATCCAGCCAAAAGACCGACAGCCAAAAACCCGAAAGGTCAAAAAAATAGACAGCTATAATCACCTCAGCCAAAATATCTACATTCCCGATCCCGACAGCCGAAATACCGACATATTCCTGACGCTAGTTTGAATGCCTTCCTTTTAAGCAGCAACTTGGCATGCAGATGTTGGCTTGCGGGATTTAGCCTGTCGGCATTTTGTTTGTCGGGATTTTGGCGGTCGCTATTAAGGCTGTCAGGATTTTGCGATCGGGATTTTCGCATTTTCCCACGAATTTAGCTCCGAATCCGGAAAATTGCCAAAACTGCAGGATCGACCCCATCGAATCTGGGAAAATGTGCGTAATCGCAATGATTTTAAGAGTTTAAATTCAATTAAAAAATATTCTTACGGTTCACCTAGCGCGCGATTATGACACTGAAAACTAGCTCTAATGACTCTGGTCAAGTAAAACAAAGTGCAAGTGCTCTGCTACAACTTCTCAAGAGGTTGGGATGCGTCAACCAGAAATAGGCACGACGTAATGTGAAGTAATACCGATTATAATCATGTAAAGAGTAAATTCAGAATTATTCACAAACTAGGTGGAACCGGGCTTATTAAAACGTTTGAAAAGCGCTACAATTTCGGTAAATAGGTATAATAAGTGGTTCCGTACAAGTTGGTAGGAAAAATCAGGTGCCAGTGGCACCAGTAGAAGTCGAAAACCCCGCCCCCGTAGCCCTGGGCATTTTATAGCCTCCATAAATCATCAATACTCCAAAAAATAGACAATAAACACCAGCGAATCGACTGACCGAGTTGCCGGTTGTGAGAGAGCGTGGGGGCTCTGTTTGTCTGTATGCGTGTGTGTAGTTTTTCATAGCTTTGCGCCCCCGATTTGCCCATTTCCATCTATCTATCTATCTCATTGCTGTGTGCTCTTTTCAATATGAGCGACCGTTGTTTCGTCTCTCTCTCTCTCTCGCCCTCTCTTTCTCTCTCTCTTGAAAAGTGGTTATCAGAGATTGATCGACGACCCCAGCCGTATCGAGGCCATCAGTCCGCGCCGCGCTCAGCACGCGCCGTTTTTCGCGGCGCCCCGGAAAAAGGAAAGAAATGGAAAGAAAAAGGAACGCAAAATAAAAATCACATTTTTCGGGGTCAGGGAATTTCGAGGGCAAAGAACGGGGCGATCAACGAAGCATTAGAGCGAGGGCAAGGCAAAAGCGGAAAAAAAGAACATTTGAAAGCTGCGGCAAGCCTTTTCGGCGTCCAAAATCGCTTCTCGACGCGGTAATTCCGGGAATTTTCAGAAAATTATGCTTCCCGGTCCCTTAAGAAAGTTCATAAACTTTAAAAAGTAGTAGTAGAAAACTAAAAGGATAGCTAGACAAAAATTTTACGGTATCCACTAAAACCCACTAGGCCTCGTATTTTTCCGGGTTTAAAAAATTCTGACATCGAAAATTCCATAAAGCATTTTTTTTTGTGATCCCGGGAGTCTATAGAACGGTTCTAGAATTCTAAATCTTCGCTAGAAAATCCGCGTAACGATGAAAAATATTTACCGAGAAGATTTTTTGAAGCACAGTCAAGCCAAAAAGCCAACGCCTCCGCGTTACAACTCCTTACGGCGTGTGGGGGCGTTTGGAACTTCCGGCGAGGGTAAGATTTCGGCGCGTTGCTAGGAGCTTGCCGTCCGACTGCCCGGGGAATCGAACCATGAAAATATGGAGCTAATTGGAGAATTTGGACCCTTGGGAGCAATGACAAAATTGTATGAAGGTCGCCTTGATTCCAAAGGGAGTTAGTGACGGAATTTATAATACGTCGTCAAATTTTTTGGCTGAATCATGGAGGTAAAATACGAGCTGATACTTCATAAAGGACTTCTTTGGCGGTAGGTACCGCAAAATATATATATCCGGTTATAAAAGATTTGTCACCTGGTCATGAGTTCAATTTGGTGATAGGAGAATCGATTACGACTGGTAATCGGGCTTTTTTTTGATCAATTCTGAATATCTAAAAACCGCTTTTCGACTGCGGGGGCGCAATGCACGAAAATTATTTGCATATTGAAATACGAAAATCGTAGAAAAAAGTTTATTGGAGGTGGGCGTCAATAAAGTCCAAACTAAGATCAAAGGCGTGGATTCTAAAAATGGCGGTTCCCCCATATTCAAATCATTTCTTGCAAAAAGTGAATTTCAGAAAGAAAAGCCAAAACTTTCTCTTTTTGAAAAAGTAAACAAAGCTTTGACTAGTGCTTCCTAGGACCTACGCGGCAGTTTCTTCAGTGAATCATCACCCCGCCACGCATTCCTTTTTCTCCTTAACCTTGGGAGTTTCACAGGGTTAGGCTTGTTTTCGCGAGGCTTCCGAGCCCGAGTCTGAGGAGGTCTCACGCCTCTACTGCTCATGACGGCGAGATGGAGATTTAGAACGAAGCGGAAGCGGAATTTATGGGAATTCGGAAAGTAAGGGAAACACGTATATTCCAAAAAGTCTTGCGGAACGGACCCAAAATCTTGAGAAGTCACCACACAACTTCAACAACAACACCAAGTTGTGCTGTAAATCAGTCATCTACTATATATAAATTTCTAATGTCCGTACGCCCGCCGACCGCCGACCGGGATTTCAATCCCGCAGCGATCCCCCTGGCTACCGTAGTCGGGGGCTGAAAATTTTCACCGGAGCTCTAAGCGTTTCGCCTTTTCCCTTTTCCCCCCGGGAGGGCCAGCGCTGAACCCCCGCGGAGCGGGGGGTCAGCGCTGGTTGATTTTAAAAAGTTAAGCTTACATGGTGATGACATTAATTTCATCCATGCTTTTCTGGCGCGCTGACCATAAAAATTGCGATTAATGCTTCTAACTCGTTATTTTGTAAGGTCGCCACTGATTAATGCGCCTATCCGTCGTTTTCACTCTGTTTTTCGCCGAATTTCACGTCCTAAGCGTTTATTCCCGCCTCTAGTGAGCCAGGTCGACGATTAGACAACGCCTATCGCACATCCCACGCCTATTCTGTCGAAACTCGTCTCCGCTTCATTGGGCCACACTATTCCTCACCGAGGAATGCGATCTGCTGCTGATCCTCTTTAGTCAGAGTAGGGTGGGTGAGGGTGGGTGGTGATAACGGGGTGTGGCCCTGGGAATGTTTACCCTCCCTGTTACACGAGTTGTATCGTCACACGTTTTGTGCTTGTATTTAAACGCCGGAATTCTTTGCAGAATCGAAAAATTCCTGGGTCCTTTTGCAATCCCGGATTTTTCAGCTAGCCTACCCAAAAACCCTTAAAAAGTAAAAATAGGGCCGGATCCTAAAAACTTAATGCACGCAGTTAGTACATAACGTTTTTTTCAGTCTTTTTATAGTCCAGCTGCTTAATTTACAAACTGAATAACGTAAAGCCGTATTATTTCTGGCTAGTGAGCTCACCGGCGACATGAAGCCGTCCAATGAAACTTTCCGTATCAGGCACTGTCCTCTCTTCTTGACCTTTCTGATCCAGCTACCTGTCTTGACCGGCCCTCCCCCCTAGACGACGATCATTTCGTAATTGGACGTCGGTGGAAGGGGTGATAAGGGCAAATATTGCGCAACGTGCCAACCAACCATGGGGTACCGGCACACGCCCTCGCACGATCTTGACCGGACTATCCGAGGTTCGAGTGTCTCCGCCCCCCGGAAAGGTATCCAGCTGTGCAATGGAATTGCAAGTTTCGAATTGAAGTCATTGCGCATGGGAATTCTTTTATTTTATTCAACCTAGACCGCGTCTTCGAAAGCTCCTTTTGATTCACTACCCGCCCTCAACCCTGAGACGCCTTTTCAAAAATGCGCAACCTTGGTTTGGTACTTGAGGGTTTCCAAAGTAGGTTCAAGGACCTGAAAAACCAAGTCTATGGCTACAGTCTTTTTGAAAAATGCCTTGAAAAGGGTGGATCATGAAATACGATTTAATTTATATTTCTATATTTTTTTATGGGTTAGAGTGAATAGAAAGCAACAGAATCAACCTTGTCGTTGACTAGATCTCGACAGCTACGAATTACCTGTTCCCTCATTTCTTAACCTTCGCCGATACTCCGTAAACCGCTGGAGTTGATATTGATGCCTCTTAAGTCCTTGACCAGCTCTAAAAATTCCCCTGTAACGTTCTTTGAAGCTTTCCGTAGATTTGCTACCCATTTCATCGCCGATCAAGCGCTTCTCCAAGCTCGGACACGCTCGATCTACACCTTTACCTTGAAGCTTTTCCTGCAACTTCTCCTCCTAGGCTCTGTTTGCTTGCAACCCAAAAAAAACGTTGAAAGCATGGTGGCTCCTTCAGCGTTTCCGGGTCCGATCTTGATCTCCCTGGGCAAGAAAACCCCCCTTTCTCCGCTTCAAACAGCAAATCCGGTCGTCGACCATTCGCCGGTTCACCGGGAGGGGACGGGATCAAATTAGGCAATCTTCGGTGGGCGCGTTCGATTTTCGCCTTGTCCTTTCGTTGGCAATTTCGGTGTTCGACGCTCAGATTTTGTCAAGCTTTTATGTGCACTTTATCAAGCTTTCTTGAGATTCTTCCTTCCTTTTCTGAAATTGAAGTCCTATTTTGCGCATCTTTACTTGCTAGTTTTTAAAAATCAGGTGTTTTACTTTTGCAAGAAAATGAATCATTAGAGGATTCG
This sequence comes from Mesorhabditis spiculigera, assembly GCA_958295435.1. Lineage (NCBI taxonomy): Eukaryota > Metazoa > Nematoda > Chromadorea > Rhabditida > Rhabditidae > Mesorhabditis > Mesorhabditis spiculigera. The sequence continues at coordinate 37,449 of CATQJA010001172.1, read as the reverse complement.
GGCATGATTCATGCTTAGGGTTTTTGCCGAGTTGTCTAATTTCAAGTTTGTGATAAGCCGATGATGTTGTCATTACCGGCTTTTTTCCTTTAAACTGAAGCTAAATTTTTAGTATTCCTAGCGTAAAATGGCTTCAGCGGGGATCGTCGAAACTTTTCACTTACCAGGCATTTTTTTTATCTATTCGGCTGTCCTTGGTATTTTTCTGTTTTCCGACCCGTTAACTTTTTGAAAAAGACTTTTTTATTTGTTGGTCTTACCATTTTGATGCTAAAAAAATTCCGGCAGTTAGTTTCCTTCTACTCACCGATCTTCCTCGCCAGATCTTTTCATCCCTGGGGGTCGGCGCTTCCCTGGCTAGCCTTCCCCGGCTGCTGCTTTTTCTGTTTGCTTATGGCCTCAAGGGGTCAGTCCCCGGCCCCCGCCCCGGGGTCCGCAACCGACTTTCACAATCCATCCCTCACTACACCTTTCACCTCCTTCCATTTGCCACTCCCACATCCGATCCCCGACCTTCACACACTTTTTGCTCTGATTCTAGCTCTCTCTATATCTCTCTATCTCTCTCTATTTCTCCCTCTCTCTCTCCCTAGCTCTCGTCTCATCTCGCTTCATCATCCCGCCCACACTAATGGAAAGTTAGTCACGCGCCCTGCTGATCGTTTTAGGGCCCTTTGAAGTGGGCGGGGAGCGGCTGATCTTTGCGTAAAGGTCTAGTGTAAGCTTTTTCTGCTAGATAAAAGCTTCAAAACCTTGACAAAACTGCCTGAAACCCACTATAAATTTGCACGTTTTGAAGTTTGCTACCTTGTAACTTTTAGGTATTATCGGTGCGTTACTAGATATTTTCTACACCTGTTGCGTTCAGACGTCTTACCGCCGAGTTAAAAATTATTATGGTTCTTCAATAGATATTTGTTGCCCGTTACTGCTCCTTAGTTTTTTAGACGAGCGAGCATTGATTGTGTAAAGTGGTTTTCTCCTACACGGTGCTCGCATTGCAACACTTTTGATCCTTGAAAGCCCCAAAATACCTATTAATCGAGCGCGGTATTTTAATAGTGTCTATAGACTTACCATATTTAAATTAGAAAACTATTTAAGACACTTACAGAAAGAGTTAGAGAAATTAAATTTGTATATTTCTATATATTCTAAAATATGAAAAATGAAGGACATTAAAAAAGTTATTCCCCGAAGGTGCATGATCGGGGGAGTAATGATCGTGGCGCGGCATTGACCTGCCTTGGTCTTCATTTTTCTATCCTTATCTATTTCTATAATTTTGTTTTCTACTTTTATTCATGGCTCTTATTAATCGTCCCAAATTCTACAGTGTAAAAACGAGATATATCAGCCGTTGCAATACCTTAAAGTACCTTAATTGACCCAGTTGCATAATTTCCCATTTCTAAAAGTCCTTCAGATCACTTACGTAAGAATTGTGCAACAAAAACCAGTGCAAGTTCCGCCCGTGAATTGATACTGTCCGTCATCCATGTCCGTAAAGTGCGGGTAAACAGGCCGTACGGAACACACCAATATACAGGTGCCCAGTGATTTGGGGTAAATACATCGAGACCATGAGTCACGGAATTGGGCTTAAGGGAGTGGAAGAGAGATGAGACGGTCCGTCGGAAGGCCTTTTTGAGGAGTAGATACACACAAACAGACGGCAAATTCGGGCAGGCGGACACACGAACAAACCGGGGCTGCAAACAAACGGACGGAGGAGGGGGGGATGGGCGCCGTGAATCATCGGCCCTCCCGATTTTGGCCCCGGCAGTCATCACACATTCTATCTTCCCTCACTTCTTACTTCTCCGTATTTTTGCCGTGATTCCATCGTGCTACATGGTAATTTAAGTTATTAATTCATTGAACCACCATTATCTAGCGCTTTTGGAATATGCATTGTTGATTTAACGTGGGCAATTTCCTTGCCTGGGCCCTTACGATACTTTTTAGCGTGGTAGTAATTTCGCTGATGCACCCCTGATTCGTTTAGCCACTATTTTCTTACCGGCAACTTTTGTAGAAGTCTGACAATTTTTGAGGATTCATCCTTGATGCATCGTTGAGCTTGTCTGATTGCCATTTCCTTCCGGGGCCCCCTTTTGAGACTACCTTTCCGCTGTGGTATTAATCGTGATTATTCATCCTTGATTCATCGGGCACCATTTTCTACGGCGACTTTTCGGGGATCCTCCTGGCAACAGTTTTGATCATTCATCAGTGATTCATCTCGATTTTCTATTGTACCGATGGTACGCGACGCTACGGGGGAATTTGTCAGCGTTATGAGTGCATTGGGGTGCTTATAAGCACCATTGTCGCTGATTTATCTGTAAGGATTTACTCGCCTTTTTGGCCTTTTTTGAGGAAATCTACGTGTTGCGGGTTGAACAGCTGATTGAGGATATTAGAAGCGGAATTTAAATTCTACAATGGTCTACAATGGTTGCCGTTATTTCAATGACGTTTCTGTACTTCGCAAAGAATTTTTGATACCTTGCTGGCCCGGCAAAAGTACGGAACTTCAGATAGTTTGCCCATGCACAAGTCTCAAGAATGCCTTCCGGTTGCAATGAAATTCCAGAGCACCCTCGAAGTATGCAAGGAATTCGAGCTATCCCGGCAGGCTCGTGCGACTTTTTAGGATGCTCCCACTCACAGCTGCAGCGCGCGAAAACAGGTGTCACCCTGTTTTGACTGTCCTTTCTCGATTTGACGCAGCGAATTATGGCTGACGTGAGGAATTTGGCTCTGAGGAGCCGCTTTTGTTAGCTTGGATCTGAAATATTAAGGCTTTTTTTGGCCTTCTCTGGAAAGTTAAGTTCTTTTCTTTCATTCCTTTGAAGATTCGGGTTGTAAGTGATATTAGGTTAATAGAATAGATTGAAAAATCTCGAATCTTGAAAAACGTTTACTCTAAAGTTTCTTTTTCCAAGTTTCATTTCCTAGAACGTTCTGGAACTAATTCTGTGGTCCTTTTCATGCGTGTTTTGCTGCGCCTCATTTGCATAAGCTTCAACTCTATGAAAACTTCTATAAACCTAAAAATGCCTTTATTTTTATGGCTTCTGGAGGTTTCATCTTGGAAAAATACCGTATTCCGCACGTTTATCGGCTCGATACGTTGAAAAAGGTAAAAAAATTGACACAAAATTTGCCGTCTGTCCTTTTCCTGGCTCCTCAATTCCCTTAAAAAATAAGAATGGCGTTTTTGGAAAAACTTAAGCTGTAGACAACCGTTTCTCATAGAAAAAAACATGATTTTAGAGTTGTTAAAAATGATTTTAATGAAATCAAGGATTCTGTTTAACGGTTTTATAAATTTTTAAGGGAAACGATTTTTTGGCAGATCCACTGGGCGGAATTTTGTCGGGTAATCCTTTACTGCAAGTTGCAAGAGCTGCTCTTGCAAAAATCGAGCGCAATCAAGCGTAACCCCCGGGGTGCAAAGCTCCTTTTTATGAGCGTGAAATTCGCCGAATTTCAGGCGGTTTTGGGCGGTTTTTTGCGAAGGTTGTGGTTGGGATGGCTTACGTAGGCCATCCCCCCATCCCTCCTTCACTTCCACTTTCCAGCGCCCGGCTGAATATCGTTTTGTGTGTGGAGGGTGGACGGCCTGAGCGTGTGAGTCATATCTAGCCTCGACCCTCGCTGTTCTGGGCGCTCTGATCCTTTCCTCCTCCTCCTCTTTTTTCATTCCGTTTCACTCCGCCCTACAGCCCCTCCCGAAAATACGGAAGGGATTGGAGGGAGGAGGCGGGCACGAGACAAGACCGCAGCAACACGCAGATTCCTGCAAAAAGCGGGTCAGATTGCTCGGGGATTTGTTGGGAACCGCTTATGCAATGAAATTACCAACCTCGCTCGACCCAAAAAAATTTCCTAAGATTTGATTTTTGTTCTGCTCTTGCCAGTTTTTCCGTCTGTTTAATCTTATTTTTTTCCATACTATCATCAATCATGGTTTTTTGTTTGAAATTCCAGCCGTAGCGGGGTGTAAATTAACTGGTTTCGTAGCCTAGCGATTATCAATGCCTTAACATACTTTGAGTTTTCCGAAAGTATACGCTAGGGTACACGTGGCACCTTTTGCTAGTCCCGTTTACCAGTTAGAAACTGGTTTTGTGCCAAAGGGCTGCAGGAGCGTTACGTACTGGTTTTGTGGCCTCGGGTGGTTTTTTGGGCTTTCGAAATATGCATTTTTTTGGGCTCTACGGCTATCTGAAAGTCGAAGCGGCGATGACCTCTCTCTCACTCTCTCACTCTCTCTCACTCTCTCTCTGTCTTTCACGCTCTCTCTCCCCTCTATCTCTCTCTCACTCACTCTCTTTCTTCTTACGCTTCAAAATCCCGCTTCAAAACAGCTTCGAAGCTCAGCCATTGAAATTCCTCCTGCACGCCGGGCCAAACGGCCGGAACGTCACCTCTTATCAGTTGAAAAATTGGCCCATGGTCCTGGGAATTCCCCAGGCTTTGGTTTGATAGGCAGGAATTACCAAATCGAGGGCTTATTTTTATAGGATAAGCCTTAGCTTTCAATTTAGTAAAAACAGAGGATACCCATGGCTTTTCCATTATATTGCTCCATTTTAAATCCCAATTTTTCCTCGTTTCCCTCTAGCCAATCAATACGGCTTTTCGGGCTCGGGTTTCCCCCGCGGGTTCAAGGTCGTACAACTGCATTTTTGAGCTTTTGCTGGTCTCTTTTGGACTTTTAGTGGCTACACGATTTTTTCCTTAATTTAAGCTCACTCTCAATTTTCATGCTCGTTTTCGATCCCGATCTCAATTTCGATCCGACTGCATTAAAACAATATAATTTTTCAGAGCCCTAATGAGATTACTTCCAACAATATTCTTGCTCACCGCCTTCCTCGCCATCACGTTGGCCCAAAAACGGGCAGTAGCAGCGCCGCCAGGTTGGTATTCTAAAGATTGACATCATATAAAAAAATTTTGTATAGAAACAATTCACAGTAAACACAAAATACGTTTCAAGATAGGGCTGAAAAGCCTTATTTTTCGACATTTTCGCTTTCTGATCTTTAGAGGCAGCCATTCGATAGGGCAGAAAAAAAATATTGTGATAGTTTGCATTTGGGCACGAAAAATGTACAATAAAATAGTCAACAAACGCGGAAAACCTGAAAACACTAATTTCATGTTATCAAATTTAATATTTATTTTTTGAAAATTGTCGCAGCAGAGAGAGAGCAAAAATTTACTAAAAATTTTTTCCAACATTAAATGATTTCCAGGCGTCCCTCTGATCAGCTGTTTCCGGTGCCTCTCCACCGAACCACGATGTACACGCACCTGCGTCGGCAGATATTGCTACAAACTCGAGCTCCGCATCGAAGGTACGAATTCTTTCCAGCACCTTGCAAGCCGAGTGCCGCCTCTCTATCTATAATTCTCTCACTCTCTCACTCTCTCGCTCACTCTCCGCATCCTCAGTTCATCCCCCGCAATATTATTTCTGCAGATGCCGACGGCCAGTCTGGTGAGGAGGGCAAGTTTGGGCGTGCATGCTTTTCCTTTCCATGCGCACATTTTTGGGTTTTACAGGGGCTGGGAAGTCAGAAACTGGGGCCCGATCGATAATCAATAAGGAATTTTTAAAAAAGTGGAAAATATAGAAAAACCCAAGAAAATAGTGAAAATATCGAAATTTTTGGTTTAGTATCAGTTTTCTGACTTTCCTGCACCTTTAAAAAGTTTTAAGAGTTTTGAAAGGATTCTCCTTTTTCCTAAAGTCAAATTACGTCTATCGTTAACCATACCAAAAGCTATTTTAACACTGCTAGAATTTGACCTTAAGATTTTTGCTGCTTAAATATGTTTTTTGGGTGCGAAAAAGGTTTTTCATGACTTCCCGACACCTTTAAAAAGCTGCCGCGCACTTTTCTTGCTTTTCAATTTTTCTAGCACGTTTTCTCTTTGGGATTTCATGGAATGGCTATGGGTCACATAACCAAATACCCCGAATTTTCCACAACACCATTATACACGGCTTTTAACAAATATAATTTTTGTATTTTCAGGCAAAATCCCCAAGGTGAAGAGCGGATGCACGAATTCCACCGACGCCGGACTAGAGGTGGGCGACGATGGGATTTGCCAGACGCAGGGCTCTTCATTGCCCGGGTCGAGTACGAAGAAGTCAGAGACGTAAGTAGTACTTGTCGTATTTGTATTAAAGGGGCGTACAAGGCAAAAATAGGCCTCTTGCTGGCTTATGGGTATCCTGGCGCGAGTATTCCTCTTTCTATTGCGCAATCGATTACCAGCTTATTTATGCGGAAATTACGCGTTGCGGGTCACGGTGCGGCAAAATTCATGCGAAAAACTTTGTATTTTCGCTGTTTGTGTGTATTTTTCTGCATCCTAATCTAGTCGCGATAAGCCAGCACTTCTTGACGGTGCTACAGGTGTCGTAATGGGTTACGTAATCCAAATCCAAGTCAGTTCGATCGCCCAAAAATCCATAGTCGTGCCTTGCTTGCTCCTTTAAAATAAAAACGAATTGGACCAACTAAATATCGATTTATTACTTTTTCAGGATGTGCCTATGCCAAACTGAAAAGTGCAACTCTTCTCCAGCTACAAGATGGTGGCTCTCGCTTCTACTACCAGCTTTTGTAGTCTTGTTTTTGAGACGGTGAAACTGTTAAGATCCGCATAACCTCAATGTCCCTATACATATCTCGATTCCGCAAAGAACCTTTCTCTGTTTGCCCCTCCCCCCCCACCGATCCACGAATCTTACAATTGATCAGCTTTTTGTACAAACCTCGGGTTGTGATGTGTCTTTTATGCAATTTGATTAGATCGCCATTTCGGTAAAAAATGGCTGCTAATTCCGGCTTTTCCGATGGATTTCCGGCCTTTATGGTCCTGAAAAATCCAATCGAAAATCACCCCGTTCCACACCAAGTCACTTCAAAGCATTTCCGGGTTGTGAATCGAGCAATCTCTTCTTTATGTCGATGAATCTAATTTAAGCTAGCATTATAATATTATATTCTTGAAATTCACTTACTTTCTCTCTCTCTCTCTCTCCCTCTCTCTCTCTCGCTCTCTCTCGTCTATCTCTCTGCCGCTGTGATTTTTGTCTGATTGTACCCTATACCCTCTTACTTTTCGTTGCTCAGCGAGTTTTTTGAGTACCCCACCCCAACGTGTACCCTGTACAGTCGTGTAGTCGGGCTAGAATCTTTGTTTTTGCGCTTTTAGATTGTTTTTGAATAAAACTAATTATTACATGGACGTAAACAACAAAACAAGACCTTTTACATCATTAAAGCGAGAGAGAGAGACAGAGAGAGAGCGAGGGATACAGAGCGAAAGAAAGAGACAGTGCGCTATTTCGTTGTGTTTTGCATTTTAAAAATTTGAATATGGACTAGGTTGACGCTATTTCCATACATTTCGAGGTTAAATCAAGGCACATCCGCATCAAAATCGTGTCATTTTCGATTCCAACCAAATCCCCACTTCCACCCATCGTCATCTACCAACCTCCCGGCCCAGCTTGGTGTTCATCTACCTACGCGATGCCGCACGCGATGAGGATGTCGATCTTCTTGCTGCTCATCTTCTGCCTTCCCACCGGTAAGAGTCTAGGACCCCCCCCAGCCGCCACCATCTTTTGTATCTCGGCCCCCCGTTGTGCTAGGGAGCTCTAAAGTATATCAAAATCTCATAGTAGGCTAATTGGTAAGAATGCATTGCATTTGAGTAAAAAGTAGCAAAAAATAAGGACGGTAGAAAAGTGGAAAAGTCGGCTGGGGGTTTCCTAGACTTTTGCCTTCCGACCATTCAAAAAGGTATTCCAAACACCGACAAGGCTGTTTTAATTTTTCGGCCTGCATGAAAAACTTAGCCCCCCTGATGATGCAAAAAAAACCCCCAAAAAAACCGATGGGGATCCCTTTAAAAAACACAGTTTCTATTGCCAGAGGCGAAAGTCGTCTGTATCTGCGAACCGGAGCCCTGCCATCCCCCGTGCGAGGGAGACGCTTGCTATCGACGTGAGCAGCGAACTATAGGTGGGAAGAAAAATTTGCGCATATGAAATTCATGTTCAGGTCAATTGGTAAAGCGAGAAGCTGGATGCGCCGACATGCAGTGTAAGGAAGAGAAAAAGGATTCTACAGTGATAAGGTAAGGGATTTTGACATCTCTCTCCCTCGCGCTCTCTCTCTCTCTCGCTCTCTCTCCCTGTCTCTGTCTGTCTCTTTCGCGCGCTCTCTCTCTCTCTTTCGCGCTCTAACGTTATGGAATTTTTCAGTTGCGTGGTATGCCACACGGATTACTGCAACAAGAGGGAAACAACGGAGGGCCCGAGACATGGACTTCCGAAAAACTCTTCGAAGCTTCGCTACACCGTCATCTGGCTGCTCATCCCCATCGGCCTTATCCTGTTCTTCTGAAAATTGTGTTTTGTATTGTGTTGTGCTGGTTGTGTATATCTGGTTTTAACGCTTCTATGAATAAAAATGGGAATGACTGCGACTTGACGACACCGCGTGAATGAAGAATACATAAAGCGCTTTAAGGGCCTTAAGAAGGATGCATTTGACGAAAAAGAAATATTTATGGACGCGAAAAAAAATGAACAACATGCTACGTTTTGAAAGTTCTCCGAACCGATGATTCGATGAGTTTTGTTGCTCAAAGTTCAAACCAAAAAAGGTGCTAATTGCCATGAGCCGATGGTTGCGTACCGGCTTTTGGCACGCAACCATCGGCTCATCGATTTTTCGTCACCTTGCTCTCCGAAAATTCTGTTAATTTCGCCAAATCTATAAAACCAGCTAGATCCTCCCTAAAAGTCCTATTAACCATTACTATTGAAAATTAGTTGTTGAAACTGATAGAATTTTCATAAATGGAGAAGTACTGGCAGTGGCTGGGGTCAATCTTGGTTTTTACGATTGCCGGCGTTTTTGGAGCCGTGTTTTTATATTATGAGGTAAGATGATGCGCGTATTAAGACGGCTGAATTTTACCGTCTGTTTTTACAATTTTTCCAATTAAGGATTTAGATAATAGAACCTTGCGCAGAGATTGAGGACCCAGTTGCCAAAGCACAAATCACGCTGGATAGTCGCGCAACGACATGCGGGTATTTGTTGGTAGGTTTTTGGACTTTAAAGGTGTCGGGAAGGTTAAGAATCTGCTGCTAGCTATGCAAGCTCCTAAAAACGATTGATTAATAGCGACGAATTATGCACCCGTCATTTGGCTTATCTCGTAGCTATCCAGCATAGCCAGCATTAAAGGGTGAATTCTATCGCATCCCAGCCCTATTAAACAGCTTTTTTTAAATGTTTTAGGCCTCCGGCTCAACGGGCACACTAATGGCGTCCTGGCAAGAGTTTCTGGACACGATTTCGGTGATCAACAAGCCAAAATGGCCAAAAGGGCCGGATGGACATGCAGATTTGGCGATTAATGAAGCCAGGGCTTTGTCGCTGCTGCCCACCAAGTTAAAGCAGGTCAGACTGTATCGTTATTTTTTATCTGAACAAATCGAGGTAGCAAATCGGAATCCGTTGCCCCGAATTTTGGAGTTAAACCCGAGAAGCGCGGCGAGTACTGTGAGACTTATGGAGACGGCCCAAGTAGTTGAACACCTCTTGGAGCGTATTTTCAGCATCAATCTAGAAATTTGCGAGGAAGAAAACGTTCCATCTGATCGCCATTTCCAGCTGGATGTCGGAGCCGTATATTTCGAAAAATGGGACGTTAAAACGGGTTGAGATCTATGAGTAAGTATCGGAAGGCAGCGGAAATATTTGGATTTTCTTCATAGCTTAACCCTTTTTGAAATTCTGGAGAGGAATATCTTTGGTTATAGGGCTTTTTTCAGACTTTGTTTAATGACTTAAAAATACATATAATTTAAAAGCCTTTAAACTTTTCTTGAATAACTATCCTAATGATTTCCACGTGGATTTTTCCAGCGGCTATGAAGACTATATCATGGAGCTGAAATCGCATAATTTATTAAATACTGTCTTCCCTATACGACTACCGCCTGCTGTAAGTTTTCTATTTAGTGACGACTCAGGGTACCTAGCAGAGCCAATTCGGGAATTCCCTTTTCAGCATGGCGCCCGGGTGATCGAGTGCTCCGGGGCGTCATTTCATATCCTGTACGTCGGCGCCAGGAATCTAGCGGAACTTACCGTAGCCCTCGAGCTGTTCCCGATTTTCTTGGAAGAGCGAAGTTATGTTATTGGCGAGTTGGCCGAGCAGCTTCCGGAATGGGGAGGTGTGTCTCTCCCGCTCTCTCGCTCGCACCTTCCCTCTCTCTCTGTCGTTCTCTCCCTCCGTCTCCTTAAAGTATTTTTTTTCAGAAATGAACGCCTGCATCCAAAGATTCGCCAGCGCCCAGGGCGGCCTCGAGCAGGACGGCCAGTTTTGGGCCGTACAGATGCGGAATTTAATAATCTAAATAAAAGTATTTTTTGTAAAGATGTATTGTACCTATTTTACATTTAATACGTAAGAAAAGCTTTATTCAATTTCCCGCACAGAACTATGTACAAAAGTGGCACTTGGATTACACATTCACGTCAATAGGTGTCAAGTGGAACAAACGTTTTCGGATGAAATCAGTGGAAAATTAGGGTCCAGATGGCAGGGTTTTTAGCAAGCCAAGTTATCACGCAAGCCTTCAAGGTTTTCAAATTTGTTGTAGATGTTCTGAGAGTTGACGAGGATGGAGAGTTGGCTAAAACGCAATTTTTTTGAATTTGTAGCCTGGTAGTTTGTAGTCTAGTGCAGCCTAGTATATTCTAGCCCCTACCTCGAAACCTTCTTGTGGTTCGGCGCCAAGACGAAGAAACGATTCGCATCATTTGCCAGCATTTTTTGAAGGGGATCCGTGTAGTTTTCGGAGCTGAAATCGAAAAGCTAACTTGGCGCACAAAGGGAGAGCGGCCGCAATTCATTGCGGTACGATAGGTAGGTAAATCGACATAAATTTTTTCCACTGTTGTTGTTTTTTGCGCAGAATGTGTTAATTTTTAAGTCTTTAGAGCCTACCTGTAGCCATCAGACACAAAAATGACATCCACTGGCATCGAATTCTTGGCAATTAGGTCGTTTGCCATCTTGAGAGCATTAGCCACGTCTCCAACCCCACCAAAATAATCGATTTCTGAAAATCACACCAGTTGCTTTCGTTTTTTTGCTTTTTTTTGTTTATTTAGCACAATTTTTATCAATCTTTACTGTTCCAAGTTAACCTGGTAACTTTAAAAAAAATAAGTTACATTGGCCTTCAAATAAATTCAAAGTTACTTACCCTCAATCCGCCTCATAAAGCCCAAATTATCGAGCCGCTCCTCAAACTTGGCGACAGCTTTTGTCTTGTCAATCGTCGAGAAAGCAATCAAAGAAGCCTAAAAGACATGTTAAATTCCGATACTTAACCTACCACTTTCTGCCAGGGTAATATGGCCGAATTGACGATTTGCTTGACGAGATTTCGGTTTCTTTTGAAGACCAGCGGGCTGGTGCCAGTTGTATCGAAGAGGACGAGCAGATCTCGACATACTAAATAGCTGGGCTGGTACCAAAGTCGATCTAACCCCCCTATCTAAGGGGGGGTTAGATCCAATCTAAGGGGGGTACTAGATGATCTAACCCCCCCGTTAGATGATCTAGTACCCCCTTAGATGCCTTTTTCACTCTTTTTTCGACGATTTATGCCTGCCTAGTTGAATCTAACCCTCTTTAAATGCTGAAAGGTTTCTTCCCGTTAAAGAGAGATTCAACTCCAAGCTTTTGATGAAAAAGCAAAAAGTTATGTCGCGGGCGGGATTCGAACCCGGACCTTGCGAGCATAAGGCTAAACGCTAAGAAACCTACACAGTCGGCTTTTCAACTATTCGTGCTCAATCATTTGACTTCTTGTCATTTTTTACTCAAACGCAATGTCATCTGGCTAATGAGACTATAGCGGACCTTTTGGAATGTTTCAAAACCGACTAGCACGTATGGGAACCGCGATCCAAAAGTTTGGGCTGGGGATGAAAATGGTGAAAAACTTCAAATATGACTTATGATATACCAACCTATCCATCTGCATGCATGACACCTTGTTAAAGGCCGAAAACCATTTTTGACATCGAAAAGTTACACCAAAAAGTCGTCAAAATAGTCCAAGCCCCCCTTAGATGATCTAAGTATAGTTTTTTCTTTTAGATCGTCTAAAGGGGGGGCTTAGATCGCTTTCCGGGCATTATCGGAAGCTTCTGCCAAAATTGGCTTTCGGGGTCAATGACATCGAATTCTCCGTATTTCTTTTCATCGGATAGGCATTAGTCGAAAACCCTAAAATCTTTAGCTTTTTCTTTAAATATATTCGAAATTTTGGTTTCTTAACCCCCCTTTTGACCGCTTGTATCTAACAGGGGGGTTTTAGATCATCTAATACTCTTACTAGATCGTCTAAGGGGGGTACTAGATTATCCAGTGGCCCCCTTAGATCTTCCCAGCGTGTCAGCGCAAAATCTATCCACAGCGCTGCTGTTTTGAAAGCGCCATCGGATAGAGGCGGTTTTTATGTTCCAGAAAACCCAGTTCCAAAAAAAATTCGCTCAGAAGACTCCGCGCTACGGTCCAAACCATTTGGGCCGTAAAGGGGCCCTTAGATCATCTAAAGGGGGGTTTAGATCATCTAAGGGGGGGCTAAATCGACTTTGGAGTATATTCTTGGAGTATTAATTCTTGTACTACGTTAGCCTTCCTTTCCTTAAATAAACTTTCAAGTCTTAAAAAATGTTGGTTTTATCCAAATACCTGGTTCCGCAACGGGAGGCTTCGGCTGGAGCAGGGGCATTATGGTGCTCATTTGCGGTAGACGAGGCACGATTTCGAGGGGTTCGTTTGCTAAACAATATCTTTCAGGCCAGAGTGCGAGAGAGAAAGGGCGAGATAGAGAGAGAGAGAGAGAGAGAGAGAGAGAGAGAGAGAGAGACGAGATAGAGAGAGACATACCAAGAACCGGAATATCCGAGAAAGGAGGCATATGGATCAACGGCCTCTTGTCGTTATCTTCTAAAAACAGTATTCCGAATTTCTGCCGCTCTTTGCCTACCCGACTCCATCACGTTAATACTACGCCTCCACCTGGCGCTCCTGCTCGTCATAAAATGGGTTGGGTCAAAGTCCATGAACTGGGTCGAGAAGTCTGAAAACCGGTTGATTACTTATTTTTTAGTCAATTCAGCACATTTTTTCAAGATTATATAATTCTGTCATTTTTACGAGATCAACTAAATTTAGAAACTTATCAAAAATTTTCCAACCTCCACTACCCTTTAGAAAACGCACCATTCTTATTTCCGAATCGTTTCCCTTCGGTCGTTGGGGTGTCCAAGCCCAAGAATGTCGTCGCAGAGGTCCGTCCAAAAGTTGTCGTGCTACCCTTACCAGTTCCGAGTCGGAACACTTGGGTCTCCTCCGTGGGCTGACTCTAGAAAACCTTCATCACTTTGTCGCAACATTCATGTTCCATTTTAGGCTTTCTTTTGTTTGCTGTTATTCACTACAATTCAATAAACAATATTCCGTTATATTCCGACTTCCAGGTATCAGATACAATCATTTTCAAGGAAGTCAACCACTTTTCGATTTCATCACTAGTCATCGGTGTGGCGATAAAAAATAGGGACGGGGCACCCAAGGCCAGGATTTCTTATCAGGCCCTGGGATCCCTCTCGATGTCTTGCCTAGACATCTGTTCATATGGAGACTGAGCCTCTGCGGACATCAATGATAAACTCATTTAAGCACTAATGTCGTCGTTGAGATCCCTTGACCTAGATTCAAGCTATTTACTGCAATATGCTAAAACATTGTATTTATTTATTTTAGAAACGTGATTCGGATAATAACGCGTTCATAGCGCCAGGACATAACTATCTATTTCTTCTCGGATGAGTCGTAAAACTGCGTTTTTGATATGCTTACGTAAAACCGTAAATCGTAAAAAACTGGTTTTGGTCCTATTTTGTTTTCAGGCTTATAAATTAGAGGGCTCTATTTTTAAAAAAATTCAAGTAGATGGAAAAATGCGCCTTTGTGAGCACTACAAGGCCTGCTAACTGACTTGACGTCAAACCCGACGATGGCCGAGATAATAGCGTTCAAAGAGGTGGCTCTATCGTTTTGACACATACTGGAGAAGCAATCCGACTAATTCTTAAAATTATTCCTTAACTTAACTTTTTTAGTCTTGGTTTGACAATTTTTAATTCCTTCATCTTTAAAAACAATCCGCTCTGTTGAATCTATCAAGCCTAGTTTTAGTTTTAATAGTAAAAGAAATCACATAACAACTTATTAACTATTTTTACGATGGATTTATAGTAAGTCTACGACGACATTAATGCTCGAACATGTGGAAAATTCACCCTGGAATTTTTTCTCCATACTAGCAGATGTCTCGGGGTCATAGCACAGAGACATTTTTGAATTATTCGGGTGAGCATGATAAGAAATCCTGGCCTTGAGTACCCTATCCAAAAAATAGTGTCAGGCAAGAGGTCGACTGGCACGTTCCACTACGCAAACCGGTTCGGGGCTGTGGAATTTGATAGCCAGAAAGATAGTGAACAAGGAAATATTTTTAGAGGATGAGTAACCAATTTTAAAGGAAATAGCAAATGCCAATTCTATTGTCCTCGGTTAGCTAGGTCTGGAGAGCTGCATACGTAATTTGGAGCATTGTGTAGTTCTTGAGACCTAGCACGGGCTTTCCGAACCTTTAACTTTGCGCGTAGCTTTACCAAACACGCTGAAACCTTTAACTTACAGTCTTATGTCTTGATCGATGTGTATGCCAAGCCGAGTGGCTTCCCTGGCTCTCGAATTTCTTGTGCGACAGCTCGGTGTCGTCGATGAACGAGCTGGAGGTTTGTTGGTCCTCGGCGCGACTGAAAAAGGAAGTCGGAATGATACTAAAACGATTGTTGTCATTTTTTTGATCAAAGGCGCGACTTACTGTCTACTCTCCTGGGTCTGTTTAACCAGATCGGCATCCGGGGTCTCGTGTACTGCTGTGCTCATTTTCTTCGCCGAGTCCATACCCTTTGAGTCGAAGGTGGTGGCACCAACTGAACGTTATCATATTTTAGTTTAACTTTAAGGTTCCCAATGAGGTAAATAGCACGCTATCGAAAAATAATTGAAAAACACGAAATTCTAATACTGAACGTCCAAAAAACATGTTCATTTGTGATAGCTAAACATGTTTTCAACAGCTGGTCTACCGAAATTTCGCAAAAAACTAGCAGAAAGATATCATTAATGCTTAAAAGTATCCTATGAGACGAAACATTAGATATTATCATACATGCACACGTAAATCTTCCCAAAACAACCCACTCGATGTCGGGCTCCGATGGAAGCTGCCAAAGGTATCGGACTGTACTGCGCCCGCGAGCAGGTGATGCCCAGTTCCGGGCTCGGCCACGTGGGAGCTCTCCGAAATCTTGCCATCTGGTCCCTCAGCTGTTGGAGGACCAGAGCTCTCCTCCTCCGATTTCTTATTTTGGTCCTAAAGATGGGTTCTCAAAAAACAAGTGGTAAGAATCCTCACCTCACCACCATCATCAGTATCGGTAGTATCATCTGTGCTGAATGTTGAGGGACGGGTCATAGGAGCAGGCGCGAAGTGTTCAGGTTGAGGTTGTCCATCTTCTGGAGGTGGGAACTGTTCGCCCTGGTCTTCTTGCGGCTGCTGTTCGAAGGTATGGACGCGTAGTGGGATGGGGCGCGCCCCAGGGGTATTCGGAATGAACGCCGAGGAGACGCTGGTGTGCACCTGAAACATTTACTTCCGTCCGCAGATGTAGATCACGACCAGGCCCGTACGAGGGGGCACCGGGGGCACGGTGCCCCCCGAAATCGGTCGAGGTCCGAAAAGTTCATAAGGGGGGACCCTTATGTTTTTCTTCGCAAACATTTTTCTGCCTGCGGCGCTGTTTATCACTGTTTCGAAACAATTTTTGCTGCTAGAAAACCTATTTTTCTAAAATTTTTTGCCTGCGGCGCTCGTTTTCATTAGTGCACCATCTTGGTGAACAAAATTTCGCTTGCGCGCGCCGTTTCCGATGTGTTTTCACACGAATTTAAGCGGTACGAACGCGGTTTTCTAAATTGTCGCTATTTTCGAAGGTTTTGAAAGTGGCGACCGGGGGGAGGTCGCCAAAATTTTTGGTGGGTGCCCCCCGAAATCTCGGCTCCCGTACGGGCCTGATCACGACCCCTTCCGTCACCTAGGTCGAGACAGTTACATAACCTCATACCTGCGGCGGATTCGGGTCATTTTCATCTGCATCAAAAGACGAAATCTTGGCCGTATTCAGAGTGCCGCTCAGCGGTGGTGAGCGTTCCGAATGGAATATCGAAGAACCCCGGAAACCGGCGGGATCGTTCATCTCGAAGTTGGAGTCGGCCTGTAACACGGGAAGATTTTCATAGACAAGTAACGGAATCATAACGACGAAATTTTAGATACCTGGAAAACCGGTCCATTTCTTTGCTGGAAGCGTTGAACGCCTTCCGCTGGGCCACTGCTGAAGCTGCCGCCGCTAGGGGCAAAATCCGTAGATGATTGGCGTACGACGGGTCGAACTTGCATCGGGAAGACTAAAGATGGGTTTTCATAAGATTTCAGGTATTTTTGCGCTAAAAATTCGAGTAGATATAAATAGTATAGCTTTCCTTAATATTTTATTAACGCTCGACGCTTAATAAAAAATTCTAGCGACTAAAGCTACTTCCCCAAAATGTGTATTTTAGCTTATTTTCTCCAGGTTCTCAGTATTTACCAAATCGTTATTTTTCCTTATAAAAACCCACATCTCGTAATCCTGTTATTCGACGTTTTCATCGGCTGAAAACTGAACGACTCGCCACCGATCGGCAGAATTTCGGTCTTTTCAGGTTCCGGGAACCTCGTGAAGGTCCTTGTACTGGGCATCACCATCCAAGTGATTCTTCTTGGGGGTGGCGTGGGTCTAAACATCGTTTTAAAGGGGCAGCGATAGCAAAATGTAAAACCGAAACCTAGCGTCAACCTACTCATCAACGATCGGCTCAGCTTCTTCTACTTCCGGCTCGATTTCTACGGGATTTTCGGCTTGTCTTCGAACACCGGGTGGAAGAGCTTTAAATGAACAGGTTATGGTCACTAAAATCTGACAAAATTACCATAAGCCAGCTGCAGGATAAATAACGCTAGCCCGAGCTGAGACCAAGGTTTTGGGCGCATCTTAAAAAAAGGGATACGGTAGCTGAAATATAGAGAAAAAGAAGAGAAAAATATAGAGAAAACCTCTTGAAAGCACCTACAAATATATAGACAAAAAATCTAAACATTAAATACATTAAATAAAGATAGAAGAAACCGTTATATAGTTGAAACACTTTAAGAAGGATTAAGCTAGAAAATTCCATCCAAGAATCGATACCGGAACCGATGCGTGTATAGTAAACAAGTGTAGGATCGAGACGGTTCCACGGCTGTCGAGGATTTCCCGGGCACTCCCGGGTGGAAAATTGAAATTACCACCGAAAAAAGGGTACGGGATCGGTCGGGGAAGGGGGAGGAATTTCGACCAAACCCCTTTCTCCATAGATGAGTAATAGAGTTTATAGATTTTGATTGTGGAAAGAGATTATATAGGTATTTAGAGACACAGTTATTTTATAGTATTAATTTTGACATTTTTAAGTTTTTATTGGAAAAATATTAAGCTGGAGAAACGGAAAATTACCAAAAATCTACTTTCTCACAAATCGGGTGAAATGTTTTCGATACGCTATTTTTCAGTCCATTTAATATGAATAAACTGCAAAACCAGTGATTTTTAATAAGCTATTTTAGATCAGAATTTATAAGTTTAACTACCTTAAATTGATGGTATCAGTGAGCCCCATATTTCGCCTTTTTTTGAAAATGTTGGCAAATGTAAGACCGTATAAAAGTGTTGTCTGTTTTGCGTTATATTTGGATTCATTATGCTTTTTATGATAATCTTCAGTAATTAATCGCCTAAAATAGTTGAAAACAATAGTAAAAATAATTGTGTATAGTAGCCTAAACTTAAAAAAATGTAATAATAGCGGAAATTTCGGTGGAATCACTATCGATCATTTGGCTAAAATTACGACATTTTATATTGCGCCAGGATGCAGAGAACCGGGGAAAATCTGAGGACTCCGTGTTGCCAGCCGGTAGACCTCTGTGAAGCGGATCAGGATTTCCACGCCTAGTTAGCCTCCGTCAAGTACCGTCCCTCCGAGGGGCATTTTTTTAAGGAACAGCGAAAGTTGTTCGGAGGGCATTCGTGTCGATGGTCAGCCGGTTGTTGTCGAGTGGATTTTCAGTAGGGAAAGTGGTTTCTAGCTATGCGACCCGGACGGTGCTGACGTTTGGACTGTGACATTTTAAAAAAATCTGAAAATTGCTCGATACTGCGGGTCATTAAATTCGTGGCACAATCGCACATTTCTAGACTTCCCTGTAAACTTCTCCTGGCTACAATTCAAATTTTCGGCGTTAAAAGTTTAAACAATTCGAAGCTAGAGCGCGGCCAGCTGGTTCATCTCTGAAAAGTGGCCTATGATGTCAGTCTTCTGGCGGCGGTTGGCGAATGCTCATTTAAAATCACCCTTTAGAAAGCCACGATTTCAAAAAGACGCGGGTTCTAAACAATCAGCCCGATTTTTTTTCTAAGGACTAACGCGATTTCAATTTCACGACCAAGAGCTAGAAATTTTAGTTCAATATAAGATTTTCTCTGTTTTTTGTCCACTTAGAATGCTGATTTTTCGAAATGATGATGTTCCAAATCCTGCATGGGAATCTTTGCCGTCAATTTTATAATTTGTCTCTTCTCAGCGCTGCCCGGATATTCCCATTTTTCCACACAATATTTTAGTTGATTTCCGACAGAAGATGGCTTATTCCGTGAATCCGAAAGGCGATCGGGAAAGGTTTACATGAGGGCGCCCTTGCTACTGATAAATCGCAGACGGGGGGTCTGACATGCACAACCAAGAACCCGTTGAATGGCCGTTTGTTAGCGCCCAACAATTTACTTTACTGACTTTTTAATGATGCAACCCTTTTGGAAACACTTGTACAAGTAATGACGGTTAAACCGAAACACAGTCAAATAAGCCAGTCGCCGTTCTATGGTTTCGGAGATCTTGAAGAGCTTCCGCAACGCATTGTGGGCAACGAATCCTTTTCAGGTACAGGTCCACCAACAGCTCTATTAAGAATCCATATGCCTATTAGTCCTCGTCTAAAGAATTATAAGGTCAGGGTACACACCACATGGAGATGATGGTGGTTCGGCGCTAACACAAGTACCAATCAAGTATACCGTTCAGCTTCGTTCAGCATTAAGTACACCCCGCACAATTCGGAGGCACGTTGACGCAAAGAGTATGGTTAGGAAAGGTAGAAAAAAACTAGAAAGAGCTTCGGACAAATACGAGTATTGCCGCCGGCAGACTTTTGAAAAACGTTTCCGGTTGGTCCTTGGCTCAAGGCCTCAAGGTTGCGCAGTTGGAAATAGCAGTTCGCGTTCGCTCGCTTTACACGCCTTACCCGATTTTATGCATTTTAATTTGTTGCTTGGCAGTAAGAAAATTTGCTGCTGCCAACTAGCAAATACAGTTTATCAACCTTTTGTATGCAACCATTTTAACGCTTATTACAAAATATTTGTCGTTTTGCATCCCCGATGCTGACAAAGCCGACCGCTTCGAGAAGCCGAAAAAAATAGATTACTGCGCCCCAGCACCTACTAAACGTGATAAGACTGCGACTGCGACCGAGGAAAAACTTGCGACACAGAATTCCTATGAAATCGATAATTGAGATCTGCTAAAATTTCCTAATTATGGCGCCTGAATTTTATCCTGCGGATTTGCCGGCAGGGGCCAAGCTGATCCGGCAGAATCATGTACGAATTTGGATCCACAAGGAAGAGTAGGCTTCTTGGACTCTGGAATTATGTGAATTTTATTAGGCGAGACGTGAGGAAAATCTATGGCTATTTGAAGAGCCCTGACAGGCCATCAGAAGCCACACTTGAGGCTCGACGCTGTTTCAAACGGGAGCGTATGATTCACGATGCTATTGAGGAGCGCCCATGCAAACACCTACTTACGACCGTTCCGGATTCGCTGCGAATCTTCGAACATGGAGATTATGTCTATGGGATCCTGCGATTTCCTTACATGGACTACACGCTTGAAGAGGGTTGGTCAATTTTCATACTTCATGGAAGGTGGATTCTCTTGAACATATCCCGATTAGCGACTGGACTATTAATGGGGGGGGGGGGGATTTTAGCAAGTGGAACTAAATTTTCCCACTAATTCTGTACGATCCTATAATATAATAAAACCCATTTGATAGTAGTAATATATAAAAAAATAGTGTCTGTGTGTGTCTGTGTGTATATTTGCATGCACTTCCGTTAGGATGTTCCGCTCCTACAGCCTCGGGGAAGGGTTTTTTGGATAGGGAAGAAACGACAATAGGTTTAGAATGGTCCGGAATCGACTGCACACACATAAAAATTTTGAAAGATTGCGGTTTTCGCTATTAAAAATAGGCTTTTGTAAAACCCTGTTTGTTAGAGGAAATTAGCAAACGCCGGAAGTAGGAAGAGCCTATATAAAGGGAAAGAGGAGCCGTTTTTCATTTTTTTTTTCTTGCTAGAATTCAGGAAGAAACATGCAAATTAAGGACTTTCACAGATCCTGGACGGGGCCAGGGTTGAAAAGCCGCGAAGCGGTTTTTCAACCCTGGTTTGATAGTATTTTACATAGTTTTTAGATATAAAAGCTCAGCAAAAACCCATACAAATTTTCAAAAATTCTTGAGTCGCTGGTCAAAGATGTGTGAAATGACCATCAAAGGTCAAAATTTCGAATAGTGTTTAAAGATTTTTGTGTACTTCTAGAAATTAAAAACCACGGAACGATTTATAAAAATACACTATTTATTATTAAGAGTTATCTATAAACAGAAAAGAAAAAATTCGTTTTTCCTGCTAAAGTCCCCCCACCCCGCTAACCGTCTTATTCTTCGTATTAACAGTCTGAATAAAAGCTTCGGATTATATCCCGGGAAAGTACCTAATAAATACAATTTTTTAGTAAGAGACAACCCACGGCTTTACTACTCTGCAGCTGATGTACTCTCTGCCGCCATGCAACTCACAACCGGTTTGACCCACCTGCACGACAAGTTGAAAATTATCCATCGGGATTTGAAGCTCCAAAAGTCAGCTAAGAATACTAAAATACAGAGCGCTGTTTTAGTGTCTTCTTGGATCGACACGGCACCGTCAAGATCGGCGACTTCAACATCTCGCTCGTCGCGTTCTGGACTGATCCCGATAGATTGACGGGCACCGGGACGACTCATTGCATGGATCCGAGAGCACTGGTGGATAAAACGGTTTGTTGCTGACTTTTGCACAACTCTTTCTTTAATAAAATCTTGTAAACGTTTTAACCAACGATTTCAGGCCGATTTTGCGTGCGACATCTGGGGCCTGGCGGTTGCCTTATGGGAATTGACGACCCGAGAGTAAGCTTTAGAACTGATATTATTTATTCTGATTTTATTAATCACTTATAGATGGTTATCATACATTTTATTTGTTGCCAATATATAGACAATGCTTCCGCCACATTCCGAAGGAAAAGTTTTTCGAGTTTCACCGAAGAAATGAATGGGTCGTGCCGCCACTAAACGGGCAGCATTTCATCGTTGACTTCATTAGAGCGTGAGTTAGAGTATTGTTTTTGTATAAGAGTAGTTTATGAACCATAAGTGCGAGCGGGAAAACTGGTAAAGGGTGGCGCGCCGCTTGCGCGTGCCTGAAATTTGCGCATCTGTCCAGCTACCGCTCGAGTTTTGCTCACAGTTCCAATTTCGCCGACAAACTCCTTGCATCATCATTATTTTTTTAGATGTTCCGAAGAAGCCTCATTCCGCCGTAGCGCCGCCGATCTATCGAAAATTATCAACCAGCACGCCGAAAAGGTAATTATTTCGATAACCGGGTAATTGTGACTTTTTTTAAGAATCCGCCGCTCTTCAAGAGGCGATTTGATGTTGTCAATGTGGAAAGCTCCGAGCTTCTGAAACCAAGTGGACTTGAACATCTAAAGCCTGGCAGCTGCGCAATTTACGAGTACTTCCGACGGCTCGGCCCTTGTATGCAGAATTTGGCCGAGGAAAGCGATGCTGACGTGGATGCCATCGGGGGCAGCGTTCATACGGGCCTGAGCGACGAGTTGAGCAAAAGCCAATCCTCAAACGGGACGTTGGAAGCCGATATTGAACGGCGCAAGGAAATACAGACAACCCAATCGTCCTCAAACTCAACTCTCAGCTCTATGCACGCGCTACCGGTAGCTGAAGACAATCACCGAGGGCCAGGCCCGGGTACTTTGGAAGAAGATCAGGAAGGCTCGACGATTCTGCAACCTAATCCAAGTTTTTCATATGGCGACCCGGAGTCCGCCGAATCAACGCTCGTTAGCTCAGAATGCTCGGATGACGAGAGCGAAGTAAATACACTAATCTCAACTTTCGAAATTGAAGACGCAGAAGGGTTTACCAACGAACAAACCACACGTATAGATCAACATCCCACAAGTATGGCGACTCCTCAAAATAGCGTAAATCCGGGTGACGCTCTGCTACGGGATGTGACTTGGCAGCGCCTCACTGCAACATTGCCGGCAACACATTCGCAAACTGAGGCTCCTATTCGCGCTGCAAGGTGTGAGAGTGCGCTTTCTACCTCGAGAATTGTAGAACGACCTAGCCGATCTAAGCTTGGCTGCTTAAAAGTAAATCACAAGGTTGCGATCGACGTTCCGCCTACTCTTCTACGTTCTGAAGCGGAACCCGGAACCGCAGCTTTGAGTAATGGAAATCTCGCTGGCCCACGCCCAATTCCGCGGTTCTCCATGGAGGTAGTAACCCCATTCCAGCCGTGTGTCGATGTTGAGCATCGGGAGAACACGGCAAGGCCATTGGCCGCAATTTCGGAACAGCAAGTTAGCAGCGGCGTCTATGAAACAGTTTCTGGCAGGGGCTTGCTCGCGATTCCCGGTCGGTTCAAGATTTGGGGCGCTAGGCGTCATACAACCGAGGGCCGCACCTGATTGCAAATGCTGTTGATGCATGCGAAGCCAAATTGGTATTGTATTGTATTTGTATTGTATTATGGTAGTTTATGTGGTGAGTGTGCAGATAAAGCCTTGCTCTATTCAGTGCGTAGCGACAGTCTTTTTAAATCGAAATTGCCGCAATTGGTACATCAATACAGGGTTTCCCATAAAAAAGCACCGCTCCCGCGTTTCGCCATATTACATCCAATCGGTCCCAAATTTGGAACAGAGATGTATCAGTCCTTAAATAACCACAATCCTGACTTAGAGCCCGCCAGCTACAGCAGTTAGATCGTATGTAATACGGCGAAATGCCGGAGGGGTGCTTTTTTTGGGACACCCTGTATAACTTCACAGGTGCCGCTTAAAACCGATTTTTCTGTATTGGCCTTTTTACTTTTCAATGTATTGTTTGGAACATGTTTGGTATGCAGAGTTCTAAAATGGTCTGCGCATAAAAAATGCAAAAGGCAGGGGCCATTGGAACGAAAAGGAATATCCTAATTAGCGTTTCAAAAACCTCCGGGGACTTTGTTATGAGCATAATATGCTCATCTTGCTCTTAGGGTCGCGGAAGTAAAATAAAAAGAAGCAAAAACGATTCGCGTGTTAGCCCTGGTTCAAAGATCCGCTAAATATCATTTATTTCGGCCGTTATTCCATCGGGTGACACTCGATGCAGGGGCAGTCACGATGATTCGTGGAGTTGTGGATGTGTTCACAAACAAGCAGAAAGTAAGGAACTAAAAAAAAAAGTTGAAGCTTTGTGGATTCCGAACTTTACCCTTGCCAGCCCGCGTAAGCTGCGTAGTGTTTCTTCTCGGAAAGTACGTGTTGCCAATAGGATCGTTAGACTATTCGCGATAGAATGAAACGACACCCACAGCGTGAACAGTCCGGCGGCTAGATAAACCGTTTATTCCGAACCTCAAAGCTCACCACGAACGATCGGCTCCCATTCGATATAGTGCAGGAAAACGAGGAGCAGCAAAAAAATGGGCAACGCCAGAAAACAGAGGCCAGATACTGACTAAAGCGGAAAACGATTTAGCGAGTGAAAAGTAAACAACTACGGCAAAAATAAAGTAAACTATTGACTATTGACTACGAAGTACAGGGTGTCCCAATAAAAACGTCCCTCTAACTCGACGGGCAAGTATCGGATCGGAATGATAGTTACACGATTCGAAAGCCTTTGAAACGGCGAGTTTGCAACCATCTTCAAAAACGTGTTGCTATCCAAACCAGCTTTGTACACCGCCGTTTTGTAAAATTTTTGCTGTTTTCGGGTTCCGAGCTAATTTGCTTCAATTTCTCCAAACAAAACAATCGGAAGTGGCCGCAATCAAATAAAAAACATAGTTTTGGAGATCGTTGCAAACTCGCAGTTTCAATGGCCTTCGAAGTGACTTTCGCTCCGATCCGATACTTCTGGGTCGAGTTATGGGGTTTTTTCTCATGGGACACCCGGTATGTTTTTGCCCCATAATAAGTGAATTCGCATCCAATATTTGTACTTGTTATAGGCGTAAAGATGAGCCAACATTGGCTCATGTCCCGAAATCGGAGGGCGGCGCTCGACGTTTCTCGCTCATAAAACGCAATTTTTAGATATGCGGACCGCTGGGCGCCGGCAGGTGATTTGCGCGGTAGTTTGCGCACTGTCTTTGACAATACTGTTCAACAAGACCGCTTTGGTATGCGATGTCTTACCTGCAAAAAGAACACAATCCAAATATATCGGCGCATGTACTGCGTCCGTCGGCTCTCCGCCGGGTTTCGCTCGACGTAGAAATATTGATAGTAGTTCGTGCCGCATAGATGCATATAAAAGATCACGGTGATAACGGTAATTACGGCCATGATGTTCATCATCGTGACCATGAATGGGTGCAGTTGGATGTAGAAGAGATTTGGGATGCCGCAAAGGTCTGGCTGCTCATTGCAGATCTGAAAAGGCCGGGCTTCGGACTGTACGGGGTATCCCAAAAAAATCACCTTTAGCCGCCCGCCGAAGTGTCGGATTTTTACGATCTAGGGATATATCTAAAACTCGTGGAAAGGCGAGCCTAGCACGTCTCACATATTCTCAAACTTTTCGCAATGCGGCCCTCATTCATTAATATTCTTGCGAAACGGGGGAATTTCTGAGGGTTTTCTGTCCAAGGGATTTTTTTGCAAAAATAGTAATTTAAGGACTTTTCCAACTTATCCAACGACGGATTTTTGAAAGCCGTTTGCGAAAACACAGCTTGGATAACCTAAGACCGATTAAATTGAGTTTTTGACAAAAAGCGTGTCCTTTTTGCCTCAAAAATACTGAAAATCTAGTAAAAAAATAGCTAAATTTTGAAAATCGAATTTACATGCTGGATTCGCCTTCTCCAGAGCTTTCTATAAATCGCCCGATCTTTCTTTAAATCTCAAAATCGAAAAGGTCTGAGGCCGGCTAGAGGGGTGATTTTTTGGGGCACTCTGTAGAGGATGTGCTTACCTGGTCTGGGTCGTCGAGCACCAGCTTTTGATCGTATGACACCCATACCGATATGTTCACGAGAATCACCAAGAGAATAGTTAGCCCGAATACGTAATAGCTTGCGATCATATAGTAGACTTCATAAAGTTGCGTGGTCTTTGATGCCTTCATAACACCCGTATACAGGAAGGCACATATCGAGTGTGCCAGAAAGGAGAAATAGAGGCTCTGTGGAGGTTAGGAATTAGATTTTTTCTAACCTACCGATGCTAAATGGAATCGGAATCGATCGTGTTGGATAAATGTCAACTCCATCTTCACGGCCGGGTACGGCGCGTAGATCAAGGGTTGGCAAAACCAACCGGTCGTATCGGCCAGCTGCGACGAAATCTATAGCCTGTGTCTAGACGTTACAACCCGCCAAGCTGACCAGCAAGTTCAGCTGCGCCCATTTGTAACTCCTTGAGATTGCGGTTTTCTGAGTTTGCATAAAATAGACGATAAGCACAAACACGACGAGGCCGACGATCGAGAATCCTACATATAGGGCCGTAATGCATGCCTCGTATTGCGGGGATGGGTTATACATTCCGGCTTTTGGACCTTGGGATTTCAAAGGAAGGCCGCGCCTTCAAAAAAAAAATCGATGTTGATGCAGGTGATATTAAAGCTACGCCTTGGCAGCTGCTTGTGCATGGCCCCCGCTGGTTCAGTGTCTGAACAGCGAATTTCATAAAGCTAGACAAAAATGAGATCGATTGCAAGGGCTGGTATGCGTAGTAGGAGAGGTTTCCGCGTAATTCTCATGATCCTTATGTTACATAGCTCATTAGAAAGCATATTCACCTGAGCAAGATGCTTTATCTAACTGTTTCTTCATTTTTCTTCTCGAATTCGTACAGCAGTAAATCTACCATTTTTGCGCATTTTGCAATCTTTGAAGTCGCAGAACTTTTCCCCTGCCGGCCTCCCCTTGTTTTCTTTTGGTACATATTCGTAATCGGCTCCTCGAAGCACGTCGATTCACGTATTTAACACGATAAAATTCGCTGCCGACCTGCCAGGAAGCCAGGCTGCCAGGAAATCGTCAAAATCGGAAACTTCCGCGGTCCGCCAGAGGGGTGCTGATTTTTTGGGATACCCTCTAGCCATTGCCCTCAAATAAGACTTATTGCTTTCGGTCTTGACATACAATTTCTAGGCTCCGCCTGAAAATTTAGTTTTCGGTATCTGTTTATACATCCAAACGTGTTTACCTATTTATGCATCCAATCTACCATTATTTGCTTCTTAACTTGAAATATATTTTATATTGCAATGCAGAATAAAGCTGCTTGGGCTAAAGGCATTTGAAATTTTTTAAACACAAAAAAATCAGGATAAATTATTGACATCAAATTCGTCCCATTTCGAGAAATTACTTTCTTGTGCAAAACAGACATAAGCATGGATTGTCCCAGAAATTGCAATTAACAAAAATCGGAGCGAGGCCAGACGGCCCAACGCGAAACATTTGGTATGCTATTTTGGAAAACTTTATTCCGATCCCAATTTGCGATAGTAAAGAAGTAGGTATCCAGATCGCTGCAGGATGTGACTTAGATTGTCTCAACGAGACCAACGACGTCGAGCCGAGTATGGGAGTGCTGACTGGAAGAGCAGGTGCCTGACACGTGGAACACTAGAAGCTATTTGGCGACCGAGTCGATCGATTCCACGTTGCTCAACAGCCGCAGCTTCTTACAAATTGGGGGTGGCGCCCGTTCGTTAGATAACATACGTATAAAAACCAGCAAAACCGATCGCACGTTTTGATTTTGGGTAAACAGCTTTCGAGGTTGGACGCGACCTTGTTGCACTTTAGCTTTTGATTTTTCAGCATCGCGAAAGGACGGTAGTGCCAACTGATAAACAGATTTTCATAGCTGCGCTACTCGACGTGGCTGTAAGACTTGCTTGATGGCGATTTGACAATGGATGATGACGCAACGTTGAAGGCTGTTGAGGCAGCTGACTCGGCAAAGCCACTCCGCTACCCGTTTGATGTACCAAGCGACACCAAGACAATCAAACATGCGCACGTTGATGTGCTAATCCATACCGGCAGGTATGTCTCTTGTGCCCTGCTCTATATTTTAAATTATCCAGTTTCGGCGTACGTAAGGTGTACCCTTTTCGCCCCGGTGGCGATTCACCTCCGGAAAGACATTTCAACCGTGAACGCCTGGTCAACGAAGCATTGAAAACATCTTTTTGTGTGCACCTGCTAGTGGCCGATTGGATACACACCGAAGGAAAGGATGGATGGAACTTTGGGATCCTGAGCTTCCCATATATGCCATATACTTTGGAGGAAGGTTGGTAGCTCATAAAATCAATGTAGAAATGCTCTAATGAATTGATTTTAGTCAGAAAAAACCCGAAGCTGTTGTATTCCGAAGTTGACGTTGTCGTCGCTGCCATGCATACGATTACTGGGCTCCGCCATTTGCATGAATTGGAAATAATATACGCAGACCCTAAACTCGATAAGTGTTTTGCAAAATTTATGCCAGGAAACGGCATAATTTTAGCACCTTCGTGGACGCTAACGGAATCGTGAAGCTTGGCGATTTCGACATCTCCAGGTTTCAAAACAATGTCGGGGAGGAAGTGATGAGGGGTACCAAGAGGTGTTTGGATCCTCGAGTGTTCGCGGAGGGTGCCGTGAGTCGTTGTGTTTCTTTCCGATAGCCGAGAAGCCCTAAAAAATTCTCAAAATTGCAGCCGGACTTTGCATCTGACATTTGGGGCTTGGCTGTGGCTTTTTGGGAACTGGTGACACGCCACACGCCCAGAAATAGCGGCAATAAGGGCCTAAGCAACGCGACGCTCCATTCGTCAAGAAAATGTATGGGGCCCAAATTTCGAAGCCTTATAACATCAAAACTAAAGGGAATCTTAAAAAAGTCGATTTCCAACTTTGTAGAATGGGACACGGCGATTCTAATGATACCAAGAACTAAGAAAACTGAATTCAAAAAGTATCGAAACGAAGGCGATTTTTATTTCGTTTGAATTTGGGGGGGATTTGCCGGGCTTTGCAGGGTCGTTTGTATTGGTGTGTAGCGAACGGCCCTGGGAATGAGATAGCCTATTGAAAACTTAAAATGCTTATAAAAATCTGCTGCTTTATTGTTAAGACATGTCCAGTATACCAAAAAATTCTCCTTTTTTCGGGCTACAAAACGAACGACCGCTCAGGATGCCTACATGCCAAATCGCTGAGAAAATTACGAAAAAAGTCGAGCCACCTATCCTTTTGTCACAAACTGTAGTAAGAAAGTAAAAGGAAACGCCTGGTAGTGATTCTATCGCCAAATTATATTTTATTTCATTTATCTTTTACATTTGCCTATCCGATTACCCAACTAAAAGATTCGAACCCAATGTTGCTTTCCGTTGTGGTACGTACGTGCCGTGTAACGCCCCGTAGCCTTCCGCCTCAAATTGCCGAAAATCTATGCATTTGAATGGGCGTGGCCAGTAAGTGATAGTTCCGGCTAGTTCTGGAAATATAAAAAATGAGATGGTTCCAATTTCAGACGATTTCTCTGCAATCTGCGTACGGACGAGCTACGTCAGTTTCACAACGCTCATCAATGGACCTTGCCGCAGCTCATTGGTGAACACTTTTTGGTCGGCATCATCAATAGGTATGTTAAAGTAGCATGCAGCGGGACCAACGTGTTACCGACGGTTTGAAACAGGAAAGCTTCTTTAAGTTATGGCTGCGTAGAGTTATCCAGTAACCCGGGCTACGGCTAAACTGATAAGACCGGCTAAACGGCTAAACCGGCATAAGATGATGCAACATGGAGAGGCGATGAGCGCACAACACGAGCCCTCTTATGAGGCTACCCGCCCAATATCGATCCGTTTATCGATCGGCTCAATTCTGGCCTGCATTGCTGGCGGTGCCAAATGGCGAAAGTGGTTTCAAGGCCGAAAGGGGGTTGCAACCACTGGATGTCGAATAAAAGAAACCACGCCCCTCTAACTCGACGCAGTAAGTTTGGAGCGTAACGATGGTTATACCATTCGAGAGCCCTTCAAAGGAGTCTGAGTCTGAAAGCATCTTCAAAACCATATTTTCATTTAAACGAGCCATTTTAGAGCACATTTCAAACATTAAGGAACGCCCCTGCATCTAATTAAAGGCTACTTCCGGTCATTTTGTTTGGGGAAATTGAGGCAAATTAGCTCGTAGGCGGCCCCAAAAAGCAGTAAATTGCTACAAAATGGCTTGTAAAATATCGGGTTTAAATAAAAACCTGATTCTGAAGATGGTTGCAACCTCGCCGCTTCAAGGGCTTTCGAATGGTATAACTATCATTCCGATGCGATCCTTCAGCGTCGAGTTAGAGGGGTGTTTTTTATTGGGTCACTCTCTACGTTTGTAAAACTTGCTAGGATGACGCCTAAGTTGGGAATTTAGCTGCACTGGCTCCTTTTGCATACTTCTACTTAATTATCATTAGCTTACTAAAGGAAATCAAATCAAATCAAATCTCAAATATTTCTTCCAGTTGTACGCAACACTTCGCGATGCGCCCGACAGCAGAGCAACTAGCCACGAGTCTTGGTGAAATTGTCAAGAAGGTAATTTGCGGCACCTGGGCCTTGCTTATCTCAACCTAGGAACCGTACTGCTCCCACGCCGGCTTCAAGCCCGTCACCAATTGCAGTGAGCATGCGCAGAAACCCCAAGGATTGGAGAACGTCAAAGTACGCGACTGCGAAATTTACGAAGCATTTCGATACAACGGGGATGCCATGCAAAATGAGGGGGTCGAATGTCAAACTGGCTCGGATGCACAATTCCGCCCACCCAGTCTCGGCTCTTTATCCATCGGTGCTGCTAGTTCAAAAAGTGCGTGCAGCCACAGATCGGAGATTTCGATCCCACCGACCTTGCTCAATGCAGATGCCATGCAAAATCAGACGGTCAAATGTCAAACTGGCTCGGATGCACAATTCCGCCCACCCAGTCTCGGCTCTTTATCGATCGGTGCTCCTAGTTCAAAAAGTGGTGCAGCTACAGATCGGAGATTTCGATCCCACCGACCTGGCTCAATGCAGATGCCATGCAAAATCAGACGGTCGAATGTCAAACTGGCTGGGATGCAACAATTCCGACACGCCAAGTATTTACTCTTCATTGAGCGATGATCCTAGTTCAAGGTGCGTGTAGCCACCAGATCGGAGGTCTCGATCCCACCGGCGTTGCCCTAATGCGGCTGCCATGCAAAATGGGGGTCGAAAGTCAAACTGGCTCGGACGCACAATTCCTGCCCGACCAATGCCGGCTCTTTGTCGATCGATGCTGCTAGTTCAAAAAAATTGTATGCAGCCACAGATCGGAGATTTCATCCAAACGGCCGTGCCGAAGGCAACGGTAAAGCTCAACGGATGGCGAATTAACAAAAAGGGGCTTGGCACAGGATATGGTATGGTATTAGAATTGCTCCCGATTTGAGAGCCAGCCACTGATCACAAGGCTAAATAAGACACAAGAAAGAAATGGGATGGCATAATCAAAAGCGGTAGCGAAAGCGAGAAAAGCGGGCTAAAGCGGTACTATGTCCGGATTGGTTCAACAAAGGTGCTAAACACAATACTGCTAAGAGAATCAGCGAGGCATCTACGGTGGCCAGATGCACAACACTGCTTCCGTCGATCTCAGCGGTCTCGAGGGCTATCTCATTTAAAAGCGATCCCACAGGGCTTTCGGCAATGAAAGAAGCGCAGAATCCGCAGGTAAATAATTGGCTAGAAGAGATGGGTACAGCGCGTACCCCGGTGCAGGGGGTGGGAAGTGTAACCGTGGCTACGTCATTGGCGTCAACGCTGAAAGCGACAGCCGAACTCCCTAGCGAACCTATCGACCTTGCGGTGGGTGGCAAACCTCGTGACGACGACAATCCGGAATTTTATCCTGATGAACCTGACGAAAGCCTGTTGCCAAAAGCGGAAGAGCAAAATCGCCCGCTTCCTAAAGTGCGTATTCAGAGCGAAATGCCGTTACAAGAGCATACAGCCCTTGAAAATCAAAAACCGGAGTTGACCGGGAAAGAGACGGCCCATGGCAGCAACGGACGGATTGTTGGAAAAGGGACTATTGTCGGGATACTCAACAAGCCCACGGAGACCTACAACGAACTTGAGCAGCATCAATTGTTCACGCAGCATGCACCAGTAGAACCTGAAGTTGGGTCTCCCAATGAAGATGACGACGGTTGGCCCAGGGAAGGGCTCGTTCGTTTCTTGATCAGGCAACTCCAATGGTGCGGCATGGAAGACACGGCGCCAGGAATGCCCGGCAACGCTGGCAAAAGTGACCAGCAACGCAGCAAAAAGCCGGCGTGGCGCCTGCTAGGTCGACACGGGCACCGAGCTTGGGCCGGAAGAAATCGAGGAGATCCAGAAGGGCGCACCGGAAGAAGTTAGTGATCGCCGCACTGCGGTATTTCAACGGCTCATTTGACAATTGGATGAATGGGTTTCATACTTGGTGCCTTCAAAATACGATGTCTCCTCATACCACGGAAGCGACTAGCGTGATCGGTTTTCATAAGGTTGTTCCGCAACGAAACGTAGATACAGCGGTGGCGGAACCTAGAAAATATTTTGTTGCACACAAAAGAACAGAAAGGGAAATAACACCCTTGGTTTTCTCCGCTGCAAATCCTGTGAACGAAGAAGATATCGCTGAAGTTGATGAACACCACATTTTAGGGGCTGCTAGTACAAATAGCCCCAAACACTGCGAAAATTCTGATCAGGTCTCTCTGCCGAATTTGGCACCGAATTTCGAACTGATCGATGATGAGGAGGATGCCGTTGGCCAGCCGCTGGTTCATCCCGAATTTGAAGCGGAAACCTGCCCTTTTGTGGCGAAAAATCGCTGATATCGGATACTGGTTCAGACATTTCTACACTAACAGCGACCACGACGAAGGCATTTGAGCTTATCAAGGAAGAGGAAAACTGCCTCCTTTGCCTCCATGACGCCGGTGCGGTCCGACTCCGGCAGGCGCTGATGCGATTCGGAGTTCGGGCCGAAGATGCAAGGCTGAGGCATCGACGATTTTGACCCTGATTCGCTTTGATGATTTGCCGGAAGTAGGAAACAATTCGATGCCCTTCGAATGGGGTCAAGGTAAAAACACCACTTTACCTGGGTGCCAGTCACGATTTTGGAACCAGTGCAGGCGGTGGTGCCCGATAATCTGGCGTTTGCAACAAGCCACCATCGATCTTCTTCTGCTGGTGCCTTGGGGTCCATGAAGAAGGAACAACGTTGGAACGGATCACGGAGCTCCTTAATTCACAAAAAGAAGTCTCGATTCTGTCGTATCGGACACCCCTCAGATTCCTGCGAAAGAGCAAACGATGGAGGTGGCGTCCTGTGCTTCGATTGACTTTGAAGATTTGCAAAAAGCAAATACTGCTGCAAGTAGGTCTGGCTCAATGCCCAACCAAACTTTACCTGAAAATGCTCTGATTTTGGAGTCGACGCAAGCGGTCGGTATATCGATGGAAGGGATCTTTATGGATCTGCTCCGCTGGTCGCGCCTGGACTTGAAGAAGGAAAGCGCACGGTTCGGAGTGGACATGGAGCTCGTTGATTTACAAGGGAAGCCTCGAATCGGTTTTAACAGACTGACACTCAGGACCTGTCCGAGATAAACACACGTTTGAGGATGAGCATCGGATTTTGAATTCCGCGTACAGCGACAGTGGTGCGATCTGGTTAAATCGGGACCGAGCATAGGGTCAAACACAATCACCTGAAAACAGTCCAGACTTTGAATTTGTACAACCGGTGAAGAAAATGATATAACTTTGACAGCTGCAAACTCTCCGCCTCGTCGGTGCATCATAACCACCGCACGAAGAAAAGATCACCGCCAGACACCGACGGTGGGGTTCGTTGAATCTGGTGAGCTCTTCAATCGAAACTAGTTCTTTCAAAGCGGCGCATCAGATATCTAAGGCGACCTGAATGAGGCTGCAGGGTGACTATCAGGAAGCGGCTTCCGTGCTGCCGGATGCGGGTACAAATTCGATCGGCAGAGAACGTTCACTCGGTGATGAGAATTACGGCAGGCTGAACTGATCGATAGTTTTGAGGATCTGCAAGAAAGTAGCTAAGCAGATGCGTCTGCAAGCTTGAAGAGAAACGCTGGCTTCGATGGAAAAGCACAGCTTTTTAAGCATGGGAGATTTTTGGCTGAGTACAGCAGACTTGGAGAGGCAGGCACCATTTAGCTTTTTGGCTGTCAAAGCCACTCACACCTGAATCGGGTATGTGGACATGCTGAGAAGAAGGACATGCCTGAGCGAACAGGAGCTCGTTTACCAGGAACCGTAGTCGGCACCAGCCTGTTTGGCTTTCCTATCTTTGAAAGCAGTGGACAAGTTGAGGAGACACTGTTCACGCCGTGAGCGACACTGCAAGCCAGGATCGGATGAGGTACATAGATAACAACACCAAAACTCTTTCGGGCCACGAGGCTGCGGTGAAGGATATTGGGCTAACAGCTTCGAAATTTTGAAGATAACAGGGCCGGAACAGGAGAACAGAGCTCGTGAGACCACAACTGCATGACACTCCAGATGTTGGGCCAGGTGGACAGGTGGAAGACGACTGCTTCTGTTTTGATTAAACTCTCACCAGCTGGTAAGAACTTTGGATACCAGTGAAAGAACACAGTTGAAACACGATACCAGGTCAGATGGATAAAATCGGCTTGCGACAGTAGCATCGGCGGCGTCGGTCTGCTTTCAACGTGGTAGACCAGGTATGTTGGTAACCTGGCATTCAAAGGGAAATCAGTTCGATATCGAAGCTCGCGCACCTGATTAGGCACGCGGATCGGGATCATCAGGCTGGCTCAGGACGGTGCTGCGGGGATATCGGTGTTTGCCAGTTTGCCAGCTGGCGACTAGATCTATCGACGCCTCTCGCTTGATTGCCGCTGGTGTTGGCGACGCGTTTGGCACGGCTGGTAGTTGGAAAAATACATACTAGGCGTTCAGCCACGTTTACGTTTCCCCACCGCGAAGAGAACCGCAAATCACTATAACTACGGCATGAGGGTGACGAACCAGAAAAAATCGTTATCCACTACGATCGAGGCATCAATGAACTAGGTCGCACTGTGAACTACCTCGGATTTAAGGAATTAATGTAGTCTATCAGACACTTGGACAGCTTAGGAGACATCCTTGGCAGGAATAAGCTCTGCTCCATAAAGTAAGTTCCTGGCAAGGGATGAGGTTGCTGCAGGAGTCTAATAAGAAACCAGGAAATTCTATGGTGAAAATTAAAAAAGTATGAGAACTGACGACATGAACCTTATCTTGCAGTTTCTTTTCTGACACAATTCAGGCAACTGCTGATATCTTTAGATAACATTGTGCCGGTAGCATATCAGCGATCAGCTACCTTTTTGATCTTCTCTGATAACATCTTTTTTGTTCTGATTGCAGACTCAAGCGCCAGGTTTTATAATAATTATAATGAAATAGACTCAACGTTTTTCGGCGTTTCAGCAAAAGCACGTCTTATAGCAGATTGCTGTTTACCTCATTTAATTACCGCATTTACAAGAATGTGCCAGTTTTCCAGCTATTGAAGTTTTCAGTGCTACTCGGGTTGCATATCAATTCAGCTCAGTCCTTTCAAAAAATGGGCTAAGATCATTTATAGCTTCAGGTCGAGGATACAGTGAAACAGATAATCTCCTTTGGCTCGGACTTTCTGGCGTGGATTGATGCCACATCACTGCTCAAATCATATCACTATCTTAGTACTAACTTTCCAGGTAAAATCAGTACCAGCGCAGCATTGATGATGGTTTCTGAAACTTACTGAATTTATTTTCCAGGATCAATTTTAACAAACTCAAATCTTCAACAAACCTCCATGTGCCACTAAACTCGACAGAAGACTTGAATTAATTCTCAGTAATCCAGGACTTTCACAGTAATTTAGATTTGAGGTGCGCAAAAGATCTGCATTTAAAAGACATAAATCGTTTCATAAATGGGCCTTAGTGCTTCATTTCTGAACAGATGCCCTCAAGCCCACTCGAGATATGAACCATATCTACCTGCTTTCAGATGGTTTGGACCAATTGCAGTAACAATAGAGGACGACTGGGTCTGCATCTTAACTGTAGCCATACCTCAGAAACTTGAGTCTGTGATTTTTATAGTTTTTAGTCATGTAGATAATTTAGCTGAGACGAAATCATTGAATATAAATTCATGAATCATAGATTCTTAACAGATATAATTAAAAATTATAAAATTCAACAGTCATAATTAATCTGTGAATTTTGAGGATTTAAATATTGAGGTTTTTTCGTTTTTTCAGTTTTCAGGGTTTGAGATAGGTTTTGAGGTATCATGACAGCCTCTTTGTCGTGTTCTCGAATCAAACTTCTTGGACGTTTTGTGAAATCAGATATCGTCAAACTTTATTATTTGGTTGGCCCGCTGGGATTACTGTGCAGAATGGCTGGCGATCGTTTCACCGACATTGACCATTGGATTACCAACTAGCGATTGTTGTGATTGCGACCAATGGACCCATGATAGCTCAGGTGCGCGACTGGCCGGAGCGTCGTTTCCAAACCAGGATAGTTAAAGCCAAATCGATCTTGGATTATAAACTCTTTGATCTTTACACTAGTGATATTAACTGACTGCCATATCAATATACGGCTTGGCATCTACAAAGGAGTTGAAGAATCATATCGAGTTTAAAATCATTAAGTCGTTGAAACTATTAACAGCTCAACGCAGCTTTTGTACATTATTGGCTTCAGCGATAGCATTATCAGATCCGGCCGCGACTTCCAGCCATATCGGGTATCAATTTGGGTGATAGGATCATTCATTGCAGGGACACAACGTCTCATGGTCGGGCTAGCTAATAGACGCAGTTTTTGTCAGGAAGCTCATTATCGCAGCGGTGCGACTACTGCAACGATCATTTGAGAACTTGGATCAGTTGCTGGGAACTCGCTGGCCGCGAGGACGCGATCTTGGCGACTTTCATCTGCGATGGTCATAAGCAGCTCACTTCTGCGTATCAAAGGCTTTGACCAACAAATTCCATGAAAACAAAGATCGGTTGCCATATATTCAGACGCAACATGATCGTCATTATCAAACCTGCGCCGACATTCTGAAGCGAGAGAACGGGTTGATATCGATGTTTCCAGCATTGCGACCGGCAGGGTTATCTGAAAGACCAGTCAAAGCGGTGAGCTAGCATAAAATTAACATTAGGATCAGTCTCAAATAAACAGGTTCGCTGCTGTACCGGACTTGCGTGGAAGCGCATCAAGCCACGAGGCTGGAAGCATCGCTGATGAGATAATCCTGTTTTCGAAATAAGGAACGGGGACCGGAAACCGGGCGTTACAAGAAGAACTCGAAAGGCGCGCGCGATATATCTGGTATCGGTGCCTTTCATCAGAGCAGCTCGCCCGGCAGGATCCAACTGACCGGAGTTACCAGCACGATCCGTATGCCCAGCGCGATTAATGCCGCGCTGGGTTCTGAGCTAAACTACCGCCGGAGTGACCGTCTGCTGCGCGCGCCGAGGATCCAACTCTACCTGGAACAGTCATTGAACCGTTGATCTGTTTCTGAGC
>CATQJA010001171.1:0-69422 GCA_958295435.1 Mesorhabditis spiculigera | reverse complement strand
TTACAGTTAAACAATGAAGTTTTACTACTTCGGTTCGTCATTTTATCGTTAACGAAGGGCTACTTTTAAAACCACAATTATAAAAACTTTGAAAACTTACTATGTTTAACCTGGAAGTACTCCTCGATCTCTTGGTTCACCGGGTTGATGACGATGACCAGCGTTAAGATGCAATGCGCCGCAATCATCAGATTCGCGCCGAATTGCAGCTCACGGGTTTGCACGCTAAAAATGGCACGATAAATTGGGTGGAATGTATGGAAATTTCGGCTTTTACTTTTTTAGGGTCTCAAAAAACTACAAAAATCGATCCCTTCAATCGACTGGGTCTAGACAGCTACGCTATGCGCCAAATGCCACTTGGCAAATCGATTTTATTGTCGAAACGACGGAGCGTCGGGCAGCAAAATTGACATGAGTTTTTATGCGCATATTGGTGCGTCGCGTAGCTGTCTATGCCCAGTCCATGGAAGGGGAAGATTCCGGTCGCTTTTAGACCGGTTTGCTGATGAATTTTAGCCTTCAACGGCCCTTCAAAAGCGCCAAAAAACTCCTAGTTACGCACCTGTAGATGACGCTCTTCTCCATCGAGTCGCCGTACACCCAGTAGGCGTAGATCGACAGCGGCATGTACAACAACAGCACGCTCAAAAATCCCCAAATGATGGACAGCTTGAACTTCTTGGGGTGTCGCATGTCGTTGACAATCGTCGGGAAAACGTAGTGGCCGGAGAAGGCGAACAGGAAGGTTCCTGAAATTGGAATTGCAAAACTCCTCAAAGTATCTCTGCTAGCCTGCCCCCGTCCATCCCCTCCAATTCCTCAAAGAATCTCTGCTAGCCTGCCCGCGTCCATCCCTTCCAATTCCTCAAAGAATCTCTGCTAGCCTGCCCGCGTCCATCCCCTCCAATTCCTCAAAGAATCTCTGCTAGCCTGCCCCCTCTATCCCCTCCAATTCCGCAAAGAATCTCTGCTAACTTACCCATCGCCAACAAGGCACTGCCCGGCTCGAATTCCTGGTATTTCACTTCCGGTAGACAGGCTCCATGGTCCAGAAATACGCCATAGATGATGAGCACCACCGAGAGGACGGTGGTCACCATCGCAAACACAACGACAAGCCTGAAAATGTGGTTGTCTAGACCTAGTCAAGGTAGGGGCGATTTTCGGACATTCCCTTCAAAAGGCAATTGTCTGCCAATTTACCTACCAAAAATCGCCCGGACTTTTCAAAAGTGTGAACGGGGCGACGATTAGCGTCAACAGGAAGATGGTGCCACAGACGGAGATCTGAAATCGCTTTTAACGTTTTCAATTCGTCGCTTCTTCGCAAGAGCCTGGTCATGTTTTTATGAGGGCAGACTAGCAGATATTCTTTGAGGAATTGGAGTGGATGGAGGGGGCAGGCTAGCAGAACGATTTCCCAAAAACGCAAAAAACTGTCGAGACCATATCAAAGGGACAAGGCAGAGAAGCCGTGTCCCGGCATACAGGCCTCTTTATTATTGCTTCCCTCGTAAACGATGGGCCCATCTGTGACCCACAGCTTGCTTTGGGGAAGCCGCCGCGGGGGGTCGAACCCTCGACCTGTCGACTGGGGGGTGGGCATTTTGGCAATGAGCCACATGGGCAGACCGGAGAGGGAAAGGGGCCGAGATTGTCAAGGACGGCGCGCCGAGCCAGCGCCTATCTACAGGGCTCGTATTTCCTCAAGATCCTCTGCTAGCTTGTCTGGAAATTGAATCTAGAAAAATTCCGCGAATGGTCTCTGTTAGCCTGCCCAGGATTAAAGGTCGTTTTGTATCCTTTCCTATAGGAAATCCGGCTGGGTCGATTTTCTGTTCTTCAAAACTTTCCACAAATGATCTCTGCTCTCTTTCCAAACGCCTTAATTTTTAACTCACATTAATATACAAATAGTCGGCAAGAAAATAGTGGATGATGTTGGCGGAGAGTAGCAAATAGACGACAGAGATCCCAAACAGCGTGATCAGAATCGCCAGCGAGGTTAACCGTCTAAAAGAACGGCAGTTTTCCATAAAAATTTTAGTAATCGCAAACAAAAAATTTGGTAGTTAAAACGTTCTCCAAAACCCCGCGAAATCGTTAAAAGACTGACTGTGCCGTGGTGCCCATCGCTTTTTTGGCCATTTCCGGAAACGGTTTCCGGCAATGCTGCTTGTAGACCGGCCACCTCTGCTGCATGATGACCCACACTTCACCGAGCTCCCATCCCGTATACTCGAACATGACACAGATCACCAGCATGAACACACAGCCACAAATCATACCTGCAAAATCATGGGTTTTCGAATTTTTGTATATCGATGTATCTATCTCTCTA
Source organism: Mesorhabditis spiculigera (assembly GCA_958295435.1). NCBI lineage: Eukaryota > Metazoa > Nematoda > Chromadorea > Rhabditida > Rhabditidae > Mesorhabditis > Mesorhabditis spiculigera. The sequence goes on along the minus strand of CATQJA010001171.1, from coordinate 67,078 downwards.
TCTCTCTTTCTCTCTCTCGCTCTCTCTCCCAAATGATCTCTGTAGCCTGCCCCTTCCATTCCCCAATGATCTCTGCTAGCTTGCCGTTTCCTAAATAATCTATGCCAGCTTGCCCTTTCCATAACGGATTCTGATAGCCTATTTCCACAAATTCTGCAAAGATCTCTACCACCTTGCCTTGCCCGAAGATCTCTGCTAGCTTTCAATTTCCACAATGCTCTCTGCTAGCCTGCCCCAGTCCCATTTTCCCCAAAGAATCCCCGCCAGCTTACCCGATTGTTTAAAAGCGACCGGCATAGCCACCACCCCTCCTCCCACCATATCAGCCACCAAGAATATGGCCGCGATGATCCAGTGCATCTTCGACTTTGCAAACTCCATGCTCACTGAAAAATCGGGATTTTAGAAATTTTTTAAATCCGTAACTTTTTCTATCGTTTTTACATGCTAATCATTCGCTACAGACCTGAAAATACAACTCAAATTTATAGTGAAAAATCCAAAAAAGTGAAAACAGTCAATTTTCTTGGGGTTACTGTAGAACGGCTTTTGTACCGCGATAAATTTCTTATTTTTGTTTTTGTAGATTTACAAAAAGAAAGTTGAATTTAATTTAAATAGCACGAATCTATTGGCAACAATCAAAAAATAGCTGATTTTCCCCATATTTTATTTATCTAAAAATAGCTAAATGCTTAAATAATCAGTTGGATTCAAAATAATTCAATGATTTTTTAAGATACGGCAGAGGCAACTATCAGGTTGGATAATAAGTTCTGTCACAATTTTTTTGGAATCGTTTGTTAACGCTGCAGACGTACCCGAATTGATAGTTTGGTATATGGTTTGATAGGTCTCATCGAGCTCTATTTAGGGTAGACCCTCCTAGCACCCAAAACTGGAGGGACGCCGAGATAGAGCTTCAAGAAGTTTTCCGAAAAATCATGCAAAACCTATTTTGCAAGTTATCTCTTCATACAGCAATTTACATGCGATACCTTTACCGCGAATCGATAGCTCTCGAGGAGTAGATATTGATAGATGTTGAGATCATCAAAATCGGACATCGGATGGCCGAGATATGGCCCCTTGAAATTTGGCCCGTTTCTTAGAACTTTTCTCGAAATCCCATACATTTGATCAACCGGAGCCAAAACTGACCGCTTGATTTTTGAAACAAGCGGGAGCATTTTGACCAAATGTATGGGTTTTCGAGAAAAAGTTCTAAGGAACGGGCCAAATTTCCGGGGACCATATCTTGGCCATCTGATGTCCGATTTTGATGATCTCAACATCCATCGATATCTACTCCTCGAAAGCTATCGATTCGCGGTAAAGGTATCGCATGCAAATTGCTGTATGAAGAGATAACTTGCAAAATCCGTTTTGTATGATTTTGCGAAAAACTTCTTCGGCCTGTATCTCGAAGCCCATCAGTTTTTGGGTCAGTTGATGGTCTTCCCAGGATAGAGAGCTGCGAGACCTATCGAACCATATCTCAAACTCCAAAATTGGCAACATCTGTGATTTGAACGAGCTATTTCAAAAAATTGTGACAGAACTTATTATCCAACCTGATACATGCTTATTTTTTTAATTCATAATTTGATTTATTTTAATAAAGTATTTTATTTTATTTCTGTTTTAAGACTAAAATAAATGATTTTTAGGATAAATCGAAGGACAGCACATGCTAGAAAGGTATTGGAAAATTCAAAGTGTCAATCCCAAATTAAACTCGGAAACCGCATGCACTAATAGACAGGTCGAGCTACGGGCTACACCTCTTTACACCGGGGTTACCTTCTCCTTTAATCCCGTGAATGCCTAAAAAGGAGGGGGGAGCTAGGGCAAGTTGGGGAAATTGTTAATATTTTGTTATTTTGGGATTTTTAAGGTTTGATCAAGGCAAGGCTTCTCTCACTCTCTCTCTCCCTCTCTCTCGCTCTCTCGCTTTCTCGCTTTCTCGCTCTCTCTCGCTCTCTCGCTCTCTCGCCCTCTCTCTCCCTCTCGCCCACTCTCGGTTTCTCTTTTGCGCGCTGACTTTATCTCTCACGCTCACTCGCTCTCATTCACTCTGTCTCGCTCACTCGCTCTCTCTCATGCTCTCTCGCTCTCCCTTACTCTCGCTCGCTTACTCGCTCTCTCACACAAGCTCTCTCGCTCTCACGCTCTATCTCTATCACGCTCTCTCGCATTCACTTACTCTCTCTCTCTCTCTCTCTCTCTCTCTCGCTCACTCGCGCTCTCTCTATTTCTCTTGCTCTCCCTTACGCGTGCTTTCTACTCTCTCTCTATCTCTCTCTTTCTCTCTCTCTCGCTCTCTTACTCTCACTCTTTCTTCAAAAACTACAATTTGTAAATTTCGTATTGCAGAAAAAGAAGACAAAGTTATAAAACCAAAAAAAAAATTAGTCTCCCCGCAAGTTGAGTTAAAGCTATCAGTTAGAATCGAAGCGTAGCTTGTTAAGTTTCGGCCAAAAAAATCCACAAAAATCCAATTTTCAAGAAAGCTACCGTACCTGGTATACAGGAGTCCTGATACTGTGCGAGGGTCATCATCGACGGGTTCTCGGCAAATGGGTTGCTCACCCCCAGCATCAACGGTTTACCCGCACCGTCGGCTGCCATTTTGGAGAGGGCTGGAAATGGCATTTACACAGAATTGTAAGGGGGGAAATGGCAACAAAGAAACGGCATAAAAAACCGGTAAAATCAAGCAAATGTATTGATGGGATTGCAATAATGGGTTCAATTCCTTTCAAAAAAATATGGGTTTTTAGTAAAAAACTTAAGTACTAAGTACCTAAGTAAAAAAACTTTTTACCGAGAGTGATCAAAATAGCTAGAGGGAAGGAGGGATAGAGAGAGCGAGTGATAGAGAGAGAGTGAGAGAGAGAGGTAGTGAGCGCGATAGAGCAAGAGAGGGAGAGAGAGATCGCGATAGAGAACCAGAGCGAGACAGCGAGTGTGAGAGAGACCTGTGCGCTGGAGAGAGAGAGACCGCAAGCGAAAGAGCGAGAGAGATGAATAGAGAGAGAGAGCGAGACAGAGACAGAGAGAGAGCGAGAGACAGAGAGAGAGAGAGAGAGAGAGAGAGAGAGAGAGAGCGAGCGAGAGTGAGGCGGAGAATGAGAAAGAGAGCCAGAAAATTGTAAAAATCGACCCGGTGGCACCCTAGCGCATCAGGGCCGAGAGGCGAAAGCCAGCCCCCTCGTTGCTGGCCAGCCCCTTTAACTAGATTATTTCCGGCATCGACCCCTCCGTTTCGTATCCATTTTTTTCGGCAAAAATAAAGATTTTAAATTGGAAAATTAGGGATTTTGTAGGCAACTTTCGGACGTCCTGGGCATTTTTTGCTATTTTGTTTAGGAAGTTTTGAGAAGAATTAGGTTTAGTATAATATTCAAAAATTCAAAAATTACTCAGATTAAAAAATGCTGGCGATCCTGTTTCGGTCACCTACATCGCGTCAAGCCTGCCATTTTTTTGAGGTCGCTATGCTATTTGGGGGAGAATTTACGGCGCAGCCCGGTGCATAGTAAAATAACGGAATGGCCCTCTTGGCTCAAATAGAGTAATTGGCACGATTTCTGAAGCGCAAAAGAGCCTTTTAGATAGATAGAGAAAAACATGTCAAGGGATATGGAATACGAAAATCAAAACGAAAAGCGTCTCGCGTATCTGTCGAGACCTAGTCGAAACAAGAGGTCGAGTGTGGCACTTACAAGCGCTTTTAAAGGAACGAGGAAGGCAAGGAAAAGGGACATTTTATGGCTGGCAAGGCGCCAAGAGTTCCAACTAAAAACAGGAAAGAAAATAAGGTCATTTAAAACTATCAGCTTTTTTTCTTTGGCTTCTAAATCTCCAGACCCTTGGGAAAGCACCAAGAAACCAAATGGCGTATTTTTTTCTGGCCGGCGGCTGGCAGCCGGCCTTCCGTTTTTCGCGCTGAAATCGGAGCCGTTGGGCGTGGACGGGGTGGATGGCGTTGCTTGGGACCCCTTCTTTTTCTTTCTCTCTTTTTGAAGGGGTTATACGAGAGCCCTTTTAGTCACACTTCATCCCCCCTCAACACACACACAACACAATACATACCTATGCACTTTATGCGGGGTTTTAAAGGCATTGGTAATAGCGATATTCGACCTCATTTATCGACTAGGTCTCGACAGCCACGCGGCATTTTAAAGGACGCTTATCAACCGTCAAAGCCCATTTAAAATTCATTTTACGGTAGTAAATTTGGCGGATTTTCGTGATTTTAAACAGCCGCACAATGTGGATTCTTTCCCAATTTTAAAAGGTTTTTAAACGGCTTTTCATCGGCTTTTTTTAAAGTAAAGGTTTTTGGAATAGAAATTAATTAATTTTAGATATATTCCATAAAAATTCTCTGAAATATATTACAGATACGGTAGAAAACCCCAATGAAAAATTTTTGAGCTTTGGTGGTGGAAAAGCTCCCGGTAATGACCGTAACGGGCTGATGAATGCAGATAGCTAGTTGGGTGGAAGGGGGGCGGCGGAAGATTTTGCGCAAATTTCCGAAGGGCGATGGAGCCAATTGAGAAGCAAATAGAGTAGCCAAAAAGAAAGAAAAGAAGAAAAAGCTTCTCTCATGGTGGAGGAACAGTCTGGGTACCCCGAATTTCTTTAATTAGTTTGTGTTTGGGCTTAAGACGGAGGCGGCGGCGGCGGCGCGGTGAAAATGCGAGACGCCACGTGAGGGGGTAGGGAGCGTCATTTCGAAGTTTCGTGGACCCGTGCACGATCCAACGTAGTGTATTTTGAAAGAAGAGCCGTTTATCGGCCGGGAAAAAAAATTATCAGCGGCTAAAACTGGCAAAATAGGTTCAAAGCTCAATTTGAAAATGTTTGAATTCTGGTCAGCAGGATCAAATACACAACCAAATTCGTCGGCAGTACCTAGCAGCAATCATTTAAGCCAGCCGCGAAATTAAGCACTTTTAGGTGCCTTTTCAATTCTTCCCCCATACCTTTGCCCACCCAAAATTAAATAAGGCAAATTTCAAATATTTCGACGTGACCAGAAGGCGAAGAAAGAGGGTGGCAGGCTTAAGTGCAGTTTACCCCCCCCCCCCAGCCCTAACTTTTCAGCCATACGTCCTATTAATGCGCCGAGTATCTCAAAATGTTTGCCGTAGTCGAATTATTATAAAAAAGTTGTTTTCTTACATCAAAAATTGTTAGAAAAATTTTTATAACAATTATAAGTCTGGGTTTTCTTTACTTAATTTTTGCCGTTCCAAAGTGAGTTTTGTATCTCGACTATCTTTTGACGTACAGAGCTGTCAATAGTACCAAAATGTAGCTCTTGCTCTGTAGAATAAGCCTACATTACGTTTGAGTCGAAAAAAATTGCGGAAAATAAAAATATTTGAGTTTTAGACTCCTAGTACATCGGAGCATAGCGGCTTAATCTTTTCAACTTTCAAAATCTTGTAAAAATTTTTTTAGCAATTTTTGCCGCAAGAAAACAACCTTTTTATAGTAATTCGACCACGGCGAATATTTTGAGATACTCGGCGCATTAATAGGACGTATGGCTGTAAAGTTGCGGCTGTGGGGGGGTAAACTGCACTCTAACCGGGCGGTAAAATCCAATTTACCAAGGGGAGGAACATCCTCCCCTACGGATATTTAGAGGTGGATCATTAGAGGGACCGAGAGAGAGAGAGAGAGAGAGAGAGAGAGAGGGAGAGAGACAGAGAAAGAGAGAGAGAGTGAGCGAAAATTTGTTTTCGGCCCATCCAACACCTCGTGTTCCACCCCGTTTTTTCGCTAGTCGCCGGCCCCTAATTTGCATCCCGGCGCGCGGCCCGATGGCCGGAGAATGGAGGATGAATTAGTCATCCAAAGGGGATTACCATGGGAAAGGAAATCTATGGGAAAGCAAATTCTAGGTGACAAACTAGCGGAGAGAATTAGGGGAAATTTCGATTGAAACCATGGGTTGGCCAGGGCAGGCTAGCAGAGATCGTTTTGGAAAGCGACCGCGCAGGTTAGCAGTGAGAGCTGACACGGATGGTGGGCTGGCTGGGATGGGCACTATCTGGATTAGGGCAGGCTAGCAGAGAGCATTCGGGAACGGAATTGGGCAGAAGAGCAGAAAAAATTGGGCAGCTCGACAAAAATTCGGAGATTTGCAGAGATTTTGAGGAAAATCACGTTGCTTGTCAGAACTAGTGTAATTTTTGATGCCATGACTCATTTCTAGATCTTGGGGTGACTCAAAAAGCACGTGGTTTTTTGAACCTTGACTCATAGATGCAAATTTTCGAAAAAACAAGAATGCTCGCGGCAGGCTAGCAGAGATTCTTTGAGGAATTGGAGGGGATGGAGGGGGCAGGCTAGCAGAGATTCTTTGAGGAATTGGAGGGGATGGAGGGGGCAAGCTAGCAGAGATTCTTTGAGGAATTGGAGGGGATGGAGGGACAGGCCAGCAGAGATTCTTTGAGGATTTGGAGGGGATGGACGGGGGACAGGCTAGCAGAGATTCTTTGAGGAATTGGAGGGGATGGACGGGGGGCAGGCTAGCAGAGATTCTTTGTGGATTTGTGCCAATTCGAGTGGAGCATAGATGTAGCAGAATGGTGAATGACGAGGGAGAGGAATACGAGAGAATACTAGATACTAGAAGCTTCCCGCCCCTTTTTGCAATCGGCTTTTCGATGTGTGTGTGCCCCTTCCCCCCTAGGGGAGCTTTTCTGTCCCTCTTTTTACTCCTTCGTCTCTTTTTTGGGCCCTTTTTCGACCTTTCTCCCCTTCAGCTTGTCAGTCAGCTCTATCCATCGAAAGGGCCCAACAAAAGGGTCCACCCTCGCCTCCCTTTTCCCCATCTTTCCTCTATGGCTGGGGGCTCAATGCAAGGCTAATTGGACCAGGGATGCATACGCATACGGCCCACACACCACTCGGGGCGCCCTAAACTTTTTGGGGCGAACGAGTGGAGGAATTTTGGGAACTTGGGGCCGGCACAAGAAGGGCGAGCTAGCAGAGAAAATTGGAGAATCCGAATTCTTAAAGCTCGTGCTGGCGCCCATAACTTTCTTGTAGGAGGGGAGCTAGCAGAGAAAAGAGCAGAGAAAAATCTGGCAATTGAAATTCCAAATCGAGAGGCAAACTAGCAGAGATCTTTAAGGAATGGCTATAGATTCCAGCCGGTGTCATCATAGGCAAGCTAGCCGATCCACTTTAGAACGAAAATCAAGAAAATTGTAAAGCTCTATAATTAATAAAACCCCCCAGATTTGATGGGAAACTAGCAGAGACTTTTTGGGAAAGCCAGAGCGAACAGAGTACATTTTTAAGGCCAGGGCAAGCTAGCAGAAACCCCTACGGAAAACTAGCTAAGAAACTTGCGGAAAAAACTTCGTGAAAGCGTGAAGTTCAACTCCAAACCCTAACCCCCAGCCACCACGTGACGGGCTCTGAAGCCGTCAAACAAATCGGAAGGTCCTTCTCCTTTCGCTTCTTTCCACTGGACTCCTTTTGACGCGCTTCTTCACCGCAACCCCTTCTCAACTGCCCGAGATTTGCCAAATAAACGCTTCTCCCCCTCTTCGGGTCCAATCTCTTCCCGATCAACCCTTCATCACCACCAGGTATTGAGAGCTTTGCACCCAGTGTTTTCGGTAAAAGCGGTTCAAGCATCTCTGCCAGCATGCCTTGGCTAGAAAATAGGTTGCAAGCTAGCAGAGAAGCTTCAGGAAAGCGGAATTCCTGGCAGGCTAGCAAGGTCCATTTAGGAAATCGGGATTCTGGCAAGTCAGCAGAGAACCGTGAAGAAATTGCCATCGACGGGAGCTAGCAAAGAACATTTAGGGAATTCGGGGCCCTTGCATGCTAGCAGAGACGCTTTAGGAAGTGGGGATTTAGGGAACGCTAGCAGAGAATCGTGAGGAAATTTCCATCGGCGCAAGCTCGCAGAGAACATTTAGGGAATCGGGATTTAGGGTCGGCTGGTAGAGAAGCTTTAGAAAAGCGGGTTACGGGGGAGGCTAGCAGACCATTTGGAAAACCAAGGTCTTGGGCAAACTAGCAAAGAAGCTTTAGGAAATCGGGTACATTTGGCCAGCCAGCAAGGGCCCTTTAAAAATTGAAAACTAGGCAACTAGCAGAGAACTTCCGGGAAAATGGCGGATTTGGCCAGCATATTGGGAATCAGATTTTGGCAATCTGGCAGAGGTCCAGGATTTTGGCGGCGGTGGCCACCGAGCGGAGAAAATTTAGGAAACCGTACCTGACTGAGGCAACCAACAGAAAACCTATAGGAAGATGCAACCGATCGTTAGTTCTTTATTTAGGTAGCAACAAAATTGCGTTTGAGAAAGTAGCATGAAATCTTTTTAAAGCCCTAAACAATTTAACAAGCGAAAATTAAAAGCGTGCTTTAGCTAAAAAAAAAGATGCAGAAAAATTCTGAAATCACAAAATAAGTAACGTAAAGATTTTTGTAGCCTGTAGTTTAGCTAAATCCGCGTGCAGACACTGCCAAGGGGTCAATTTCTGAGCGCTTTTGCGGGGGTCGGGCCGGGGCTGCAGCTAAATGCGAATGGTTCTCTCTGGGTTTTGGGTCCTCTCTCCCTCTCTCCCTCTCTCTCTCTCTCTCTCTCTCTCTCTCTCTCTCTCTCTCTCTCTATCTGCCTTTGGCCAGTTCAGTAAGCCGTTTCCCTGGCAATTAGAAGCCCAGGTCGGCCCGCCAGCACGAAGGGGTGGAATGAAGCGGAGAAGAGTCCGACCCACAACAAATTCCAACGGCAAACACGGCATGCTGCCTAATACTACTCGACGATTCTTGGAAAGTCGCACAAATCTTTTTTTACCGGAAACCCGAATTTGCAAAAAAATGGCAAAAATTTGACGCTGAAATTTAGAGAATTTCTGCTAGGCTGCCCCCTCCATCCCCTCCAATTCCTCAAAGAATCTCTGCTAGCCTGCCCCTCCATCCCCTCCAATTCCTCAAAGAATCTCTGCTAGCCTGCCCCCTCCATCCCCTCCAATTCCTCAAAGAATCTCTGCTAGCCTGCCCCCTCCATCCCCTCAATTCCTCAAAGAATCTCTGTAGCCTGCCCCTCCATCCCCTCCAATTCCTCAAAGAATCTCTGCTAGCCTGCCCCCTCCATCCCTCCATTCCTCAAAGAATCTCTGCTAGCCTGCCCCTCCATCCCCTCCAATTCCTCAAAGAATCTCTGCTAGCCTGCCCCTCCATCCCCTTCAATTCCTCAAAGAATCTCTGCTAGCCTGCCCCCTCCATCCCCTCAATTCCTCAAAGAATCTCTGCTAGCCTGCCCCCTCCATCCCCTCCAATTCCTCAAAGAATCTCTGCTAGCCTGCCCCCTCCATCCCCTCCAATTCCTCAAAGAATCTCTGCTAGCCTGCCCCCTCCATCCCCTCCAATTCCTCAAAGAAACTCTGCTAGCCTGCCCCCTCCATCCCCTTCAATTCCTCAAAGAATCTCTACTAGACTGCTCTCTCGATCCGCCAGAAAGAAGGCAAACTGGCAGAGAATCTTTAGGAAATTCAATATAATAAAATCCGGCTGCAGAAAAAGCCAAATACGAGCGTTTTAGGTGCTCTCCGAGTCCATGGACAATAAAAGCACCCTCCAAAAATAATATGTCTCCGGTCACGTGGCCCTCGAGGCCCTCGACGGCCTCGGCTGGGGCCAAAAATGGGCGTTTAGGGGCCCTAAAAAACAAGGGGGCCTCTAGTGGAGGCGAGAGAGAGAGAGAGAGAGAAACAGCTAAAGAATTGGCTCTTCTTCGGAAATCCATAAGCTGCTGCCGTTGTGTGGGGGCGCGACACAACGGATGAGTGCGGCTCTTTTAGGCATACTCGCTGAGGGCCCCGGGCCACGTTTTTGGCCCTTATGACCGGGCAATATTGAAATATTGGGCGGGTGGGAAGGACGAAAGTGAGCAAATCTCGAAAATTACCTCTAAAAGCGGACTGAAAAAGTCTTTACTAATAATTTTCTCCACTGGAAGGTATTTCTAGACTTGACCGTCATCAAAATGTTGCTAAAAATACACAGATTTACTTGAAAATCCCCTAACTTACTGAAAATGACTCCACGGTACAACGGATTTGATGATTTTCTCAGCAGAGCGATCATTAAAGGATCATTCTGGAAGACTTTAAAAGTACCAGAGAGTACCAAAATCGACCCCCTCCCTCCACTAGGTCTCGACAACTACGTGAAGCTCCGAATTCCGACTAAGGATCATTGCGATCTTGCTGCAAAGCCTTGTTGCTAGCGGCTGCAAAGAGAAATAAAGTCGTGTTATTTGGAGTGCCGCGTAGATGTCGAGATCTAGCCGAACGAAGTGTCGATGTTTGTGGTTCTAGGGCCTTTAAAGGGATGCGACAATTAAGATGCACGCCTGAGAGCGAGAGAGACAGAGAGAGAGAGAGCGAGAGAGCGAGAGAGAAAGCGAGCGAGAGAAAGAGAGTGCGGAGAGGGTGAAAGAGAGAGCGAGCGAGAGAAAGTGAGAGAGATAGTGAGAGAGACAGTGGGGGAGAAAGACATCGAGAGAGACAGAAAGAGATGGAGAGAGAGAGAGAGCGAGAGCGTGAGGGCGAGAGTGAGAGTGCGAGATCCGAATTTCCGTTCCATCCGCTTATTGTTCGTCAAGGACCTTGAGGGGGGAGGACTAGGGTGGATTTCGTGATCCTCCTCCCCCCAAAACAATCGTCTTGTTGTTGTGTTCCTCCTCTCACGTCTATACCATCCGTTTTTGCCTCCAGGAGAAGGACACAAGGCCAGCTGTCCGTGGCCCCGGAAAAAAGTGGAAAAAGGGCTTTGCAAAGCCAGCCCGCCTGAAATCCCCACCCTCACCCCCGTGCCACACCATCATAAATCAAAAGTCTCGTGCCTGGGGGGCATGTGTGCCTCGAAGAATCGCTGGACGCTAATTATGCAGGATCATTTGGTTTTTCGTGAAGCTGTCAACCCGATAAATTAGGCATGGGGGAGTGGCTTTTACAAAGGATCACTGCTAGCTTGCCCCGGAACTATGGAATTTGGGTTGTCGGGTTTCCGCAAAGAATCTATGCTAGTTAGTCCCTCGGCTTTTGGGCCCTGGCCAAATTCCCAAAGGACCTTTGCCAGCTGACTTATATGCAATAAAGCGTTCCGAAAAGGTTTCTGCTAGCTGACGAGAGGATTCTCGGGGTCGCGTTCCACAAAGCTTCCATGCTAGCCAACCTCACCTAGGAAAAATGCAAAAGATCGACCTCTCGTAAGCTAGCAGAGATTCTTTGAGGCATTTCTTAGGCTTAGGTTTGAGCTTAGGCTTAAGCCTAGGATCAGGGATTATTTGATGATGGAGGGGGCAGGCTAGCTGAGGTTCCTGAGGAACCCGCTAAAATTCGCAAATTTTTGCGTGACCCTAAAAATCCAATAAATCCTCGAGGAGCAGGAGGATTGTGAGGGAGTAAGTGAAGGTGTGTATGTGTCTCCGGAATGGAGGGAGAAGCGGTGAAATGGCCTTCCCCCCCTCCCTATCTGGCCACAGAGAGAAACGGACGGCAGGACGGGGGGACCAGGGGGCCAAATTAGTTCTCCAGCCGACGCACACATACACAACCAGATAGAAATGGGCCCTAAGGGACGGGGCCTCGGCGCTTGGGGCCCAAGCTGGAAAGCTAGCAGAGAGAATTGAGGAACTGGGGCCGCTCAATTTCCATCCCCTCCAATTCCTCAAAGAATCTCTGCTAGCCTGCCCCCGTCCATCCCCTCCAATTCCTCAAAGAATCTCTGCTAGCCTGCCCCCTCCATCCCCTCCAATTCCTCAAAGAATCTCTGCTAGCCTGCCCCCTCCATCCCCTCCAATTCCTCAAAGAATCTCTGCTAGCATGCCTTCCCAACGTCAGAAGCAGGCCAGCAGAGATCATTGTGGAATTTTAGGTTGTAGTTGAGGCAGGCTAGCAGGGCGCCCTTTAGGAAAGCTTCCGGCTAGCGAGCTGCGAACATTTCAGGAATCGGTTAGAGGTTAGAATCGAGGGCTAGCAGACTTTATTACAAAAATCTGGCTAGCAGAGATCACCCGAAAAAGGTCTCAAAGAAGCTAGCAAAAATGGTTTAGGAAGAGCCGACATTTCTAGTGAAAATCGAAGGGTAAGCTAGCAGAGATTATTTGCGAAGTTCAGGAAACTAGCAGAGGTCATTTGGAAAAACTATCGAAGCAAGCTAGCGAAGACCATACAGGTCTTCCCGAAAACCTCGATAAATTGTCAGAACACAGACAAGCTAGCAGAGATAATTTTGGAAAGCTGGCACTTGAGTCCTAAGATTCTTCAGTCTAAAAAAGTTCAGGAAGAAGCGGCTATTTCCGGAATTATCCCCGGAAGCCAAAAAAGACGCAAGGGCCTCCTAAGCATTTTAGAAGTCCCGAGAAGAAGCAGCCCGTGTCTCTGGTTTTCTGAAGAGGGGCAGGATGACGAGGGGTGGGTGGGTGGGACATGGAGGGGCCTACAAGGCCCTTAGGGCCCAATAACCAGGGTCTTCTCGGGGAAAGGAAAGGAGAGTGTAGTTAAATCTAGTCTAATATAGTTGAGTTTCTAGCTCATTTAAAATCGCGCTCTCTCTCACACCCTGAGTCGTTGTCTTTCTCGCTCTTGCACTACTCTCTCTCTCTCTCGCTCTCTCTCTCTCTCTCTCTCTCTCTCTCTCTCTCTCCCTCTCCCTCTACCTCTCTCTCGCTTTATCTCGCTCTCCCCCTTCCAGCCGATCTTTTCGGTCCCTAGGGAGTTTCAGGTAGCTCCCTCCGTTTCAGGTGCACTTGCTACCTTGTATATGGGAGATTTATTGAGAGTTTTTCAAGCCAGAGAGAGAACCAGAGCACGAGAGAGAGAGAGAGAGCACGAGAGATGCAGAGAGACGGACAGAAAAAAACAGCAAATTTTGAGCATAACCTCAGAAATATATGATGTTTACTCAAGTGAACCAACGGCCGCGAAACGATACCCCGGAAATTGGGTATAACGGAATTTTTCAGAGGTTTTTCGGTTGAGGGTGTGATGATGAGTTCTTTGGGATGTCACGCGTTAAAGACGGTTGTTTTTCGAGTCGCTAAAGGGCAGGCTAGCAAATATTCTTTGAGGAAGCCTAGGGAGATGCCAGAGGGTAATGGGCTGTCTTGTCTACCCGTCAATCTGAACATGCGGAACAAGTCAAGCGGTCTTGTTCCTCCTGGGGTTACATACTCCATCCAAACACACCTCAACCCCGGCAGCTGTAACACATCTTTCTCTCTCTCTCTCTCTCTCTCTCTCTCTCTCTCTCTCTCTTTCTCATGAGGTCAGCTGTTACATCGTGTTGTGGTTTGTACAAGCACTAAATTTTAAAGCCACAACGCCAGCGATCAAGAGTGCTTTAGGACGGGCCGGAAGCCGGATTTTCAGGAATTTAGTGTTGGATTTCTGATGACGCACGCATTTTTTCGACTCAGAAGTGAGAATAGACATTTTTTAGCGATTCTCTGAAGCGTTCCACTCATCACAATGATGTTCCTCCTTCCAAAATTAGAACCATAGAATTCGGCGCAGAAATAAAGGGTGCTGACGTCGTCGATGAGGTCCAAAATATTGTGAGGGGAGGGAGAGAAAGCGAGAGTGAGAGAGAGAGAGCGAGCGAGAGCGAAGCATTTTGGAGCGCTCAAAAATGAGCGTGTCGCTTGGGCTGAAGCGATGAGTGTGGAATCTCCAATGATCATCACCCTTGGAGAACTTGATGGGTGGATTTGGGCAGTGGCCAGAGCGTGCTATAAATTATTTAAGGTGGAATCGGGAGTAAAACTGGCGGTTTTTCATGGCATTGCCGAAAAACTAAACAAAAATAGCAGAGATCATTTAGGAAACCGTCAAAAATAGGCCGGCTAGCAGAGATTCTTAGAGAATGTGATGGTATTTGGCGTGCAAGCTAGCAAAGATCTTTTAAGAGACCTAGTTAGCCCATTTAGCGCCGCTGCACCGTAACAGAGATCAAGGAGGAACCTTGGAAACCATCGCGGTAGCTGGGCAAGCTGGCAGTGATCATTAGCAAAATTTACGACTAGTAGCAAATAGCAGAGATCATTTTGGAAATTGCACGCAAATAAAAATCGCCGGCAGGCAAGCAGCGATCTCTTGGGAAAGAGATTTTGAGTAAAGGACAAACTAGCAGAAATTCCAGAGGAAAGGATAGCAAAGTCTCTTGATCAAAGGGGCTAGACAACAGAGAGGGCAGGCTAGCAGAGATCACTGCAGATAGGGGCAAGCTAGCAGCGATTCCTTAGGAATGATACAGGCTAGCTGAGGTTCCCGAGGAAAGGGGCAAACCGACAGAGATCGTTTGGGAGAGGGCAGGCTAGCAGATATAATTCGGGAAGGGCAAGCTAGCAGAGGCTCTTTGACCATCACCATCTGTACCCTGAACTCTTGCAAAACCCCTCCATAAATGCACTCTGGGAGTATCGAGAAAAAAATTCCAAACTTCCTCCCATCCCCCCGCTGCTGCTGCTCAATTATAAGTGTGTGGCCCTCACGGGGGAAGGGGGGGGGGGCACGAAATTGGGAATTCTGCCCGCCCAGCTTTTCTCCCCCTCGGGGCCGATAAAAGGATGTCGTAAATGATTCAGATGGCAAAAAGGGGAGAGGGCTTCTGCTCCGGTGGGTGAATTCTCGATATTCTCGGCACCTGTTCCGCATCGGGGAGTTTTTGTGATTGAAAAACCGGTGAAAATAACCTAGCAGCTGGCAGAGTTTTTTCAGGAAAATCATCTTCGTCGTCTATAGGCAACAATGGAGTCAGAGAACGCTGTACGGGAAAATTTAGCCTAAAATTGGTGCACTTTAGCGTGCTTTTGCTTCGAATTCCGTGTATTTCTACATCCTTGCTCCCCCTGTCCTCAAGAATCTCTGCGAGCTCGCCGCTTCCCAAGTAATCTCTGCTAGCTCGTCATTCCTCCAAACAATCTCTGCTAGCCTGCCCCCTTTCTTCAAGAATCACTGCGAGCTCGCCGCTTCCCAAGTAATCTCTGCTAGCCGGTCATTCCTCCAAGCGCTCTCTGCGAGCCTGCCCTTTTCCCCAAGAGTTTCTGCTAGTCTACCCCTGCAAAGAGTGCTGCTCCAGAAGGAGGAGGAGCCATCCTGTAGAGGGTCGCTTCTTAGCGGAACGTCATCAACGCATTGCGGTCGCGCGGCGGCGCTGAGGCGGGTTCGTTGTGTGTACGAGCGGGCCGCGTTGCGGCTGCAAGACCACTGCGCTGCGGTTGTCTTACAAGCGCGGAATCGGTGCGTCGCGTGCATTACGGTTGCGTCGCGGCTGCCGTGTGCCTTGATGGATGCGTTGCGAGGAGTTGAGACTGCGTTCCGGTACCCGGAAGCGTGTGCGTTTCCTGTTGCAGCTCCTTTCAGTCGTGTTGTGGATGCCATGCTAGCAATTTTCCGTAGAAAACCCAAGGTGAAACCGCCGCGGATACGCAACGCGCCAAACCGCGCTGGCGCAATCCCTTTAAAACGTCTAAAGCAGCCCAAACTTTTGACAAAATTGTGCTGTCTAGCTCACACGGTTCCAAACACCAAACTCCGAACCAATTTCGCCGAAAGCAATACACAGTTTCCTGTATTCAGTTGATTCACTTGGTTCCGCTCTCCGCAAGACAAAATAACATAGCAGTGTGGGTTTAAAGGCGCCTCGGAATGGTTGCGAAGCGGAATTCATACTGGTTCTTCTTCTTGCCTCTTCAAACTCATGATGTCTTTTTCGTTGCGGAAATTTGAAGTCTTTTTCGAAGCTTTCTGAAAGCCGACCGTAGTCCCGATAGTAAAAAATACCGACAGCCTAAATCCCGATATGCCGAAGCCCCCACGGCCACAATTCCGAACGAGGCAACGCTTTATGGCTGTCGGTATTCTGAATTTCGGCATTTTTGCTTTCGGGATTTTCACATATTGGGATTATGGAAATCGGGCGTTTGGAATGTCGAGATTCCGGCAGATTAGCCATGAAATTGGGGCGTCGGGATTTCGACGATTGGGATTTCGGCAAGTTGGGATTTTCGTTGTCGGGAATACGGTTGTCGGGGTTTTGGGATGTCAGAATTCAGGCCGTCGGTATTATGGATATCGGGGCGTGTCGGTATTCTGACAGTCGGGATTTGTCTAACTGGCAATTTCGGCGTCTTCCAGCACCGTCGAGACCCAGCCAAAATAATATGTTATGCTCGAGCTTCCCAGTCCCTTTAAACCGGACCCACCAGGATTTTTGGCCCAAATGTCCCGTATCCAATGTCCCCTAGTCCCACTTTAGCCCTTAAACCATGATAGCAATCCGGAAGCGAGCCCTCCAATCTCCGTTCCAATCCCCCAAATCGGGCCATTCATCCCGGATCTGCGTCCCAGAAAACTCTTCAAAACCGGGGTCACCCCCGCGAATTGTTTGCCTTTTTGGATGCTGTGGGCCCTGGAGGGCCCCCAAGAAACCCCGGGCCCTTTATTTTTGTGTATTTGGGGACTGTATGGCGCGAAAAGACGAAAAGAAAAGATTTGTCAAGTGCCCGACTGAGGGGGGCTGGGGCCTGTCTATTTGTGTGTATTTGTGTATGTGTGCCCCGAGGGCCTGTTCTTCTCGCCTAGAGAAGGAGAGCGAGTGAGAGAGAGAGAGAGAGAGAGAGAGAGAGAAAACATACAAATGGTAGAAGAGCGGGCCATTCCCCCCGGTCTCAGTTTCCAGACTTCAGAATCGCGCCGAACTCCAGACGCACCGGGCCTGGCTCCAGAGCTCAAAATATCAAAGAATCTCTGCTAGCCTGCCCCCTCCATCCCCTCCAATTCCTCAAAGAATCTCTGCTAGCCTGCCCCCTCCATCCCCTCCAATTCCTCAAAGAATCTCTGCTAGCCTGCCCCCTCCATCCCTCCAAGTCCTCAAAGAATCTCTGCTAGCCTGCCCCCCCCATCCCCTCCAATTCCTCAAAGAATCTCTGCTAGCATACCCGATGCCCAGAAAAGGCTCATTTCCCAAGGGATCTCTGCTACCGTGCCCTCGATCTTGGCTAGAAGCCAGAGCTCTCCGCAGTGATTGGTACTAGCTCATGCTCAATAATGTTAATTTTCCAGAGGATCACTGCTAGCTGCTATTAGTTCCTCCAACGAGTCATTTTGGTTCCTAAAGGATCGCTGCTAGACTGCCCAGCATCGACGCTCTTTAAGAAGCCTCAAGTGATCTCTGCTAGCCTGCCTTTGGTCCGAAAAAGCGCACCTAGGGTTGAGCCGAAACCTGTTCCAAAATGATCTCTGCTAGCTGCTCTCGTATTTCAAGAGAACCGACTGGTTTCCTAAGAATCTCTGCTAACCTGCCAGCAAATTACTGCATTCCCAAAGGATCTCTACCAGCCTCCCCCAGCTTTCGGGCGCTCGAAAATGATCTCTGCTATGCCCGCTATTTACAAAATTCCGCAAAGTTGCGAACCCTACAAACACCGTTCGCAACAAGCGTGACTATACAAAACGCTCGCGGCGGCGGCGGCTTCCTTGAGTACTGTAAAAGTGGTGTGGTGGGAGGAGGTGTCGGTTGGGAGTATTGTTCTGTAGTCACACTTCTGATGTCGATTCTCAGAATCTGGAGGGCACTTATGTGTTTGTGGGCCCTAGGGGGAGAGGGGGAGCAGAGGGGAAAGGGTGTCACGGCCCACTCCACACCATTCCTATCCACGCATTCACGACTGGGGAAGACAAGGTGGAGGGACATGTCTAGAGGACAGTTCTGTATTTCCGAGTCGACACCTTCGTTTTCACACATTCAGCTCACTGTTAGCGCTTGCGCCTGGAAAATGATCTCGGCTAGCCTGCCCTGTTTGATACGGCTTGTCCTCAAGGCTCTCTGCTAGCCTACCAAAATGTCCAGTGGACAGTTCTGTACTTTTGCGCGATACTTTCGTTTTTCGAACATTTTTTCGACCATCGTATTTGTGTTGCAAATGGTCGCTGGTATCCTCAAGGTTCTCTGCTGGCCTACCGACCCATGCGTTCATTGGAATGGACTGTACCCCTTCGCTGGCGGCTTCATTTTCATACCTTCAGATGGTGGAGCATGCTAGCAGAGGTTCTTGACCGGAAGCGGATTTGGTGGTGGTTTGCTCCCAAATGGCTTCTGCTAGCCTGCCCTTCCCCGCAAGTTTTCCCAAAAAATCTCTGCTAGTCTGCCTTCACGAGCCGAGGACACGGGCCAGGTTGGCAAGCTAGCAGAGATATTTGGTAGTTCTCGGCTTTATAAAGGGTGTCCCAAAGGATCTCTGCTAGACCGCCCGGCCCTTCAAAATTTTTTCGGCGCAACTCTCGATTTTGTTATGCAATTATAAAATGCGTTTATGCATTGTTTTCAGCCAGTCTGGAGCATAAAACTCTACAAATTTTTTTAAAATTGATTTTTTAGGTTTAAATCGTGTTTTTCGACCTAAACGACCAAAATGTCGAATTTTCAAACATTTTCCTAACTTCTTAAAAGATATTTCTAGCCAAAATATCGTTCAAACTTTACTAAAAGAACATATAAAAACGGTTTTGATTTGATTACTAGGGCAACCCGCAAATTTAGGAAAAATTGCGCTAGTCCTTCCACCTCGAGCTCCATCCCCCCTGCTAATGCTTAAGTACCGAAGCCATTATTTTTCGGTGAATATTCCCAAAAGATCTCCGCCGGCTTGCCAAAGGCTGCATTTGCCAGACATTACCCGCTAACAGAATTTTCCAAATTTGTGGCTAAATTATCACCTACTCCTCCTCCTCCTACTCCAATTTTGTACTTTTCTTGTTCTCCGATTCCCATAGGTTCATTTCCAGTGCCGCCAAGACCAGTACGATCAGTGCATGCCAAAAACTAGGCACAAAAAAGGCACGAGGCGGGGTGGTGGTGCCAAATCCGATCACGCAGCGGGGTGGTTGGCGGTCATGGTCGGACAGTTCGGTCAAAATATACCAGTTCTGATCTGCGGGTTTATCGCTGCGGGACCTTAGAGGAGAGAGAGAGAGAGAGAGAGAGAGAGCGAGAGAGAGAGAGAGAGAACCAGGTACTAAAGAAAACCAGGTTTACCTCAGCGGCTAGCCTCCCCCTCGAGACGGCCCATAAAATGATCGGGTCCGTCGCCTTCCTTTCGACGGCTCGTGCTCCCTCCCTCCACGTTGTGCCCTCAGGCTATAAAGGAGGCCAGCCAGCCACCCAGGTTGTCCACAAAAGACCACCATTTTATACGACCGCTTTTCGAGGCGAACACTCCCAATTCCTCGAAGAATCCCTGCTAGTCTGCCACCTCCATCCCTTCCAGTTCCTCAAAGAATCTCTGCTCGCCTGCCCCCTCCATCTCCTCCAATTCCCCAAAGAATCTCTGCTAGCCTGCCCTCTGCACCCTTTAGTTCCATACAGAAGTCGCCAATTTTTTTCAGTTCATTTTCAGAAAAAGCTCTGCTATCGTGTTTCGGGCGCCTTTTAACGCGATCTCTCAAATCACCTTTGCTGGCTTGCCCGTCTTCAGCCCCCTTAGCTTAAAGACAAGGAAAAAAAGCCGCCAGGGCAGGCTAGCAGAGCCCTTTGGGGAATTCAGGGAGGCCCAGGTGTTCGTGATCTTTGCATTTTCTCTAATAACACAACCACTTACGTCACGGAATCCTTATCACATTGTCTGTTGACCGGGTGACCCTCGTGGAACCCTGAAGGCCCCTAATCACTTGGAAATGGACCAAAAAAACATGTCAGACATGTCAGTTTCTGGATTCTATTTCCTAATTTGCATCCATAATTTTTGTCATATCGTATATTATTGCCTCAAAATTTTTATTTTCTGTGGTCCATCGGCCGGCTCAGCGGGTGGCGCACCTCAATTCCCAAAAAACAAACGCGGTACCAGTTTTTTCGATTTTTTAAGCTGTTTTCTTTTGTGCTTTATCGATTTTTCGAATGCAAATTCCGTCAATTTAAATTGAAAGTTATTAGGATAATTTAACTAGCTATTTATAAGTTTTGTTTTTACCTGAAAAATCGTGTTACTTTAGTTGCGTTTTCTCTTGGATTTGAAAATCGATTTTTGGGTTTAAAAATGCGATTTATTTAAATTAATTTATTTCAAAAACGACAGAGACAAAATTATTACTTTCGAAATTTTTGAAAAGCGAAACTGGCTGTGTAAATTTGCGTAATTTAGCAATTCTTTTCCCTTAATTTGGGCACGCTAAGCTCAGTGAAAAAGTACTAAAAAGATGTAGAGTTAAAAGAAGATGTTTTTCTCTAGTTTCCTCATTGCCAAAAACTCCAAAATGCGCTCCCGAGAAAACACTGAACATGTTGGCCGTTGGCCCCAGCCATTTCCGGTCGCGATTCCCTCTTTGTTTCTGTGGAGCCGCATTTTTCCGGATTGTTAAAAAGTGGCTCGGCCCCGAAAGAAATTCTTATTGGCCCCATCTTGGCCCCCACTCGCCCCTCAAAGATAGCAATTTTGGATCGGCGCCAAAATATGTATGGCCGCCAAAAAAGTAGACCAGGCTAGCTAGCAGAGATCATTGGATTTTATCAAAGAACCTCAGCTAGCCTGCCCCTACACTCCTCCCATTCCTCAAAAAATCTCTGCTAGCCTGCCCTCTCTCTATCTCGCGCTCTCTGTCTCACTCACTGTCTCACTCTCTCGCTTACACTCTCATTCTCCCCCTCTCTCTTACTCACCATCTGTCTCTCTCTGTCTCTCTCTCCCTCTCCCTCTCTCTCTTTCTCTCTCCTCTCCCTCTCTCTCTCGCTCTCTCACTCTCTTCCCCTGTCTCACTCTGTCTCGCGGTCTCTCACTCTCACTCTCCCTCTCCCTTTCTCTCTCTCTCTCTCTCTCTCTCTCTCTCTCTCTCTCTCACTCTCTCTCACTCTCTCTCTCTCCTATTTCTCCGTTTTCCGCAAATAATCTCTGCTAGCCTGCCCCAGCCAAATCCATTTTTTTGATTGCCGTCATTTTTTTTGGTTTACGCGTTGCTCTGCCCCTAAAAATTTAATTTTGACATTTTCAGGAATGGGACGGTGGCTTCCGCTTCTCCTGCTACCGCTAGCCTTGGCCAATCCGCGGCTTCCACTTGGGCGGTAAGCTTTTATGGTATTGTCGATATTGAACAAGTATAATTTTGATAGTCTCACGCTCATAGTTGCGTTTCAGAGACTCCAAATTGCTGGACATCCCGGATGTGCCAGTCGTAAGCGGAGCCCCCGGTTTCATCCGCGCCTCCCAGCTCCTCAACGTGGCCATCAACCAGTCGGTGAGGAATAAGTCATTACCGTATTTTCCACGGGGTTTTTGCCTAGGAAAAATTTTTTAAAAATTAATAACGAAACTGTTTCTAAACTGAAACGTAAACCTAAAACGTGAAAAGGCTCCAAAATTTTATTAAAAATTACAGAGCCCATCGATTTTTCGACCAGAAATGGCCGTTTTTACCAAAATTTAGGTTTTTTAACATCTGTTTTGTTCAGGGGTTTTAGACTATAAATTTGTTGTTAAACTATAAATTTACCAGATGGTTACAGTCGCTTCGCGACTGCAACCATCTGGCCTTCGGGCTACCCTACATGTCCCACCACACCACATCCTTTCCCACCTCCATCAATACCCCCCAAAGCTGAAATCCCCTTCAAAAACTACCTAAATACCTTCCTGATGGCTTCAGATACCCCCCATGGCTGAAATCCCCTTCAAAAACTACCTAAATACCTTCCTGATGGCTTCAGATACCCCCATGGCTGAAATCCCCTTCAAAAACTACCTAAATACCTTCCTGATGGCTTCAGATACCCCCCATGGCTGAAATCCCGTTCAAAAACTACCTAAATACCTTCCTGATGGCTTCAGATACCCCCCATGGCTGAAATCCCCTTCAAAAACTACCTAAATACCTTCCTGATGGCTTCAGATACCCCCCATGGCTGAAATCCCGTTCAAAAACTACCTAAATACCTTCCTGATGGCTTCAGATACCTCCCCTAGCCGAAATCCCCTTCAAAAACTACCTAAATACCTTCCCGATGGCTTCAGATACCTCCCCTAGCCGAAATCCTTTTAAAAAACGAAAATAACGACCGACCGGCTGGAATGAGAGAAAAAAAGAAATGAAATCCCCCGTGAAAATTTTCATCCACGAAACGCGCGCGACCTGGCTCACTATGTCCAAAATCACCCCAACCCCCGTCCCCACCCCTTTTACTAAGGAAAAAACTTTCAAAGTTAATTTTAATAATTTAAACCAAAACTTTTTCATAATTTTTTTATCAGTTTGGGGGTTTCTGACCACGCTCTATCCGAATCCGAAGAGAGCTAAGCTCTAGCTCTTTTCCCCTTCGAGTTGAATTCGGCTTCGGACGGACAGACGCGTCAAGAAAATTATTATAGTTGATTTTACTAAAAACATTATGAAAACACTTCCTGTTAAGTTACTCAACATTTCTAGATTAAAACAAATAATTTTGGGGATGAGGTCAGATGAAAAAATGAGGTTTCCGTACTTAAAGTTTTTACCAAATTTTCATGTTTTATGATAGAGGGCTTTAAAAAACTAAATATGATTTACTCTAATTTAAAATTGAGCAAATCGTTCCATTTTAGGCCGACCCATGTGAGAACTTCTTCGAGTTCGCCTGCGGCGGCTGGGTGGCGGCCAACGAGATTCCGGCCGATCTGACCGCCTATTCCCACTTCACCGAGTTGAGGGAGAAAGTTCAGGCCGAGATGAAGGGTACGGAAACCCCGAAAAGACCATTTTTTTTTTCTTTTCTTTTTTTAGACCTGTACGAGTCGAACACGCGCTACCCGTCCAAGGCGATCAACACCCTCAAGAAGTTCTACACGGCATGTATGGATGAGGAGACGATTGAACAGAGAGGACCGCCTGATCTCATTGATGCTATTAGGGTAAGGGAGAACTTGGAGGGACTTTTTGGGAATTTGAGCAAGTGCTAGAAAAAGGCAAACTAGCAGAGATTCTTTGCGGAATACACCTATCCCTTCCAGTCCCTCGGCTACTGGCCGATGGTGCACGGCTCGCTGTGGGACCGCGAGGAGTTCGACCTCACCACGCTGCTCATCAATGTTGGACAGGTAAGGTAGAGAGAGAGCGAGAGTGAGAGAGAAAGAGAGAGAGAGAGAGAGAGAGAGAGCGATAGAGAAAGACTCCTTTCAAATCCAGTACCTTTCCAGACTCGGGGAATCGACGTATTTGTCGATATCTACGCCTCCACCGACACGAAGAACGTCTCCAGGAGGTTGCTCTCCTTCGACCAGGGCGGTCTGGGACTCGGATCTGGCTCGAGGTCCTACTTCACTGACCCGAAGAAATACGCCAAGCAGGTGGGTAACTAGCAGCGATTCTTTGAGGAATTGGAGGAGGTGGAGGGGGCAGGCTAGCAGAGATTCTTTAGGATTTTCTCATGTTCTGAATTTTTAGGTGACAGCCTACCTGCGCTACATGAAGGCCAAGGTGAAGCTGATCACCCAGGACGCCGGACTCATCCCGAATGAGGAGCAGATCTCGGTGAGTTGGAGGCTGTAGGGTTGCAACAGAAAAAAACTTTGTTTTCAGCGCGACGTCGAAGAGATGTTCGAGTTCGAGACGCGTTTCGCCAATATTACCGTAGCCGAGGAGGACAGGAGGAATTACACCGAGCTCTACTACCTCTCACGCCTCTCCGAAATGGCCAAATTTATGCCGATCGTGAGTTCTAGGGAGAGAAATCGAGAGAGAGACAGCGAAAGACAGAGAGAGAGAGATAGAAAGAGAGGAAGAGAGAGAGCCAAGACATAATTTTTTTTAGATCGACTGGGAGCGCTATTTCGTCTCGGTGATGCCCTTCTCCACACACGCATACCTGAAAGCCGATCCACAGGTAAATCTTGACTTCAAAGCTCCGTTAAAATATAATTTTTCTGGTAGTTTTTGGCTTCAATGGTCCTTTGACACAGTTTTATACAAATTTACTTTCTAAAAGCAGCATTTTAGTCGGTTTTCACTTCATTCGGCCTTTAAAGTTGGTTTTATAGTGATTCTTACCTTCAATAGACCTTGAAAAAGAGATTTTTGTTCTAAATCTCGCCTTCCATGGTCCTTTCAACTCAAAATTTTCAGGTGATCATCACCGAGGTCGACTTCCTGCACCGTCTCACCGAGCTGTTGAAGGACACGGACCCGAGGGTCATCACCAACTATGTCATCTACAGGTAGCTGAAGTTTAGCAGATTTTGAACAGTGGTTTTTTGGCTCTCCAGACCCTTTTTGAGAGACGAGAAAGCGAAAAAATCGAGCTTTATCCGGTTGCCGGGTCTAGACAGCTACACAACACTCCAAATGACACAAAAACCTGATTTCTGGGATTTAGGTAGCGCATTATTAGCGTCATTTGGAGCGTTGCGTAGCTGTCTAGACTATACATGGGCGGTCACCCCGGAGGGTCACCCTGGGGGTGACCGCCGCTCACCCCCTGGGGGTGACTGAATGGCACGATGGGGTGTCACCCCCTCCATTTTTGGCGGGGGTGAGGGTGCGGAACCGGATCACCCTATCCATGCAAATTACTTAGATGGAAATGCCCAACGGCCAAGAATTTGCTGTGGGCAGCGATCAGAAGCCTAAATTTTTCTCTTTAAGTTATATACTTTCCCACTGCCGCTTCAAGGGTATTTCATACTCGATTAAAATGAAAAATGTATGATATGTGCGGCAAAACACCGGCATCTTGCCATAGAAATTTATTTGAATGCAGCACTTTGCATCTATAGGGTGACCAGGTTGTCACCCCGGCGGGTCACCCCAGGGTGCCATTGCAGTCACCCCCCGGGGGTGAGCGGCGGTCACCCCCAGGGTGACCCTCCGGGGTGACCGCCCATGTATAGTCTAGACCTAGCAACGACAAGGGGTCGATCCTCCAGCTTCTGGACTCCTTGAAGTCCTGATTTTTTTTCCAGGTACACCTCGGCGTGGAGCATGCAGTTGGGCAAGAAATATGAGGACATTTATCAGGTCGGTTTCGAGGGGGATATTTTCGGGAGGGCAGTCTAGCAAAGACTCTTTGAAAAATGGTTCCAAAATGGCCTCGGCTAGTTAGTCTTTGCCTTGAAAGTGCTTTCGCCGGTTTATATGATTTTTGGTTGGGTTTTTGAGAGAAAAGCTTGGGCAAACTAGCAGAGATTCATGAGGAAACTTGAGGAAGACTCTATTGCTCATTTCAGGATTTCGTCCGTGATCTCGTTGGCAAAAAGACGAAATCGCCACGGTGGAAGGACTGCTCTTCATCTACTACTAACAGGTTTGTATTACGGTATTTATAGCAAAAAACGCGTTTTTTAGAATGCCCTATGCCGCCGGCTCGCTGTACGTCCGCCACTTCTTCAACAAGGTCAGAGAATAAGAAAGAGAGAGAGAGAGAGAGAGAGAGAGAGAGAGTGAGGGAGAGAGAGGAAAAGATAAATCGTCATTTCAGGCCGCCAAAGCCACCACCGTGGACATGATCGACGATCTGCAGGAAGCCTTTGCCGCCATGCTGTTGCAGAACGACTGGATGGACCCCAGCACCAAGAAGGTCAGAATTTAACGGTTTTAAAGTGACCAGGAAACGCGAAAGTCCCCCCTCCCAGCGACCAGGTCTAGACATCTGAACGGCACTCCAAATAGCACGTGCCAATCGTAGTTTTGGCAGCCTGAACGCGTCATTTGGAGTGTTGCGTAGTTGTCGAGACCTAGCCGGCAGGGATGGTTGCTTTTTGGGCTTTATGGCCCTTTTCCCACGCGCCTTTTTTGTTTTGAACGCTGGAGTGTTGCGTAGCTGTCGAGACCCAGTGGATCGAAGGGTTGATTTTTGACTTCTCAATGTCTTGAAAAAGAGAATTGACCTCGTTTGTGTATGTGCAAATTGCCATTTAGATTGCCCAAGAAAAAGCCTCGGCCATGCTGCGTCTGATCGGCTTCCCCGACTTCATCCTTCGAGATGAGGAGCTCGACCATTGGTATCGTGATGTAAGTTTTTAACGATTCTAAGCGGCATGGCTTTTCAGGTTTGAGATCTAAATTCTCTGTTTTTTTCAGCTGACCGTCTCCGAGACCGACACCTACTCGCAGATGATCGAGAAGGCCACGCGATGGGGCATCAATTTTGCATACAACCGGTAAGAGACGTGTGAGAGAGAGAGAGAGAGAAGAGAGAGAGAGAGAGAGAGAGAGAGAGAGAGAGAGAGAGAGAGCTAAATTACAAGAGGCGTTAAACGAGTTGTTTAGCCTTCTCGAGCCGGTGAAGCGCGACGAGTTCAGCACGAACGCCGCCGTCGTCAACGCCTTCTACTCGTCGATCAAGAATGCGATTAGTGCGTTGTTTTTAAATCGGCATCACTTTTGCTTTTAGTGTTCCCCGCCGGCATCCTGCAGCCGCCGTTCTTCGACGCTGAATTCCCGAAGTAGGTTTCAAAAAAATTTTGCTTTTAAAAACGGATGAAGCCTGTTTTAAATCGGCTTTAAATAGGAATAGGGATACCGTTTTTAAAATAGTTTATCGATATTTTTAGGTCGCTCAACTACGGTGGAATTGGAGCCGTAATCGGACACGAGATCACCCACGGATTTGATGATCAAGGTATGTCCGAAAATTTTTACGGATGGAAAACGTAACGATTTGTATGGGAATCGACATGTAAAACTGTTTCCAGGCTCTCAATTCGACAAAGACGGCAACCTGAAGAACTGGTGGGACGCGTCGACAAGGGAAAAGTTTGAGGAACGGACACAGTGCATCATTGATCAGGTCAGGGCGAAATTGAAGCTTTTTGCCATAAAAATGTCAATTTCTATTATTTGGTATCATAAATGTTCATTTTAGTATGGTGCCCAAGAAGTGCCAAACACTTCCGGACAACATTTGAATGGCAAGCTGACGCAGGGCGAGAATATCGCGGATAATGGAGGCGTCAAGCAGGCTTACAAGGCCTACAAACGCTTCCTCGAGAAGCACGGACCGGAAGAGGCTCTTCCAGGACTCGAGAAGTACACGAATGACCAGATGTTCTTCATTGGATACGCACAGGTAAAGGAGAGAAAGAGAGGAGAGAGAGAGAGAGAGAGAGAGAGAGAGAGAGAGAGAGAGAGAGTAAGACTCACAAAATAGCTGAAATCAGCTAATTTTTCGGCATGGCCATCGAAACCTGAGAGGGAGAGCGAGAGAGGGAGGGCGAGAGAGAGAGCGAGAGAGTGGGAGCGAGACCAGGAGAGAGCGAGATTGACCCCGACAGAAATATGGTCTTTTCCAGACGTGGTGCAACAAAATGACGCCCGAGGCAACCCTCCGTCTCATTCTCACCGATCCTCATGCTCCGGGCATGTTCCGAGTCAATGTCGTGCTCCAGGTACGTAAATTTTTTACCTTAGAGGTACTAAGAAGTCGAAGCTGGCTAGCAGAGATTCTTTGAGGAATTGGAGGGGATGGAGGGGGCAGGCTAGCAGAGATTTTTTGAGGAATTGGAGGGGATGGAGGGGGCAGGCTAGCAGAGATTCTTTGAGGAATTGGAGGGGATGGAGGGGGCAGGCTAGCAGAGATTATTTGAGGAATTGGAGGGGATGGAGGGGGCAGGCTAGCAGAGATTCTTTGAGGAATTGGATGGGATGGAGGGGGCAGGCTAGCAGAGATTCTTTGAGGAATTGGAGGGGATGGAGGCGGCAGGCTAGCAAAGATTCTTTGAGGAATTGGAGCAGCAACATAGTTTTATTTCAGAATCAGCCCGAATTCGCGCACGCGTTCCAATGCCCGGCCGGCTCGACGATGAACCCCAGCAAGCGATGCGTCGTCTGGTGAGGACCCGAAAATCAATGGATTTTCCTCTATTTATCTGTTTGTATTGTGATTGATTCATGCGTTGGCTGCGTTTTTGAACATACGGGATCTCTCCTCTCCTTAATGAGTCACTTGACATCTTTATCATTGTTTTCCAATCGCCTATCGATTTTTGCACACCCACCCACACACAACACTGTGATCTTGGCCTCATCCACTCCGCGCGGCAGCTGCCAGCCTACAGCCCTGGATTTGGTGCTAAAATATGCTCTTTGTACCTTAATTTTAAGGAAATAAATATAGAAATGGAGGCTCCGCAAGGAATCTCTGCTAGCCTGCCCCGGACCCGCAAAAACTGGTCCGAACGAATCTTTCTCAAAGAATCCTGCTAGCCTGCACAGCTATAAAAATGCCTAAAAACGTTTTTCTAGCGTTTTTGGCAGAATGTTACTCTGCTTAAACCGATAAAAACCATGTATAAAACTCTAAAAATTTTCAAGTTAGCGATTTTTGCCAAAAATCGACTATTTTCCGCTAAAAACTAGTTTTCTTTTAGGTTTTGCAGCATCGTTTGCGACGTTTTTATGTTGAAAATGATAAAAACCCGTTTAAACAAGCGTTCTCTTTGCATATGAGAAAATCCGCTACAAATTAAAAAAATTTGGTGTTCCCAGATAAACCACCTCTTCTCCCCCGATAATGCGAAAGCTCCGCAGTAAGAACCGTTGCAATCGATGGAAATTGAATAGAAAAGTTTATTACAAAAAAATTAGACATAAAACTTGGGCCTCCTGCCCCTCCTTGCTCTCCCCTGAACATGCCGACAGTGGGGGCAGATGTGGGCAATATCCTGGCAGATCGGTAGGAAACAGGGCAGTGGAGCGCACGGCCATAACAAAAGGCAAGCCAACGCGATGCACAGCCATACGGCAAAAATGCCGGTTTCTTCCCGGGTTTCCGTCTCGATTAGTTGCTGAAAAAAAGGTTGAGGATTCGGATCGGGCTTCGTAAATTAGATGGCGTAATCGGTTAGACTCACCCTGCATCGACTGCAAAACGTGATGATCGGGACGCGGCCGTATCGATACGACGGCACAAAATCGCCCTCTATGCGGACGTCGACGGGCGGGATCCGCATCTGGCGAGCGATCAACTTCCGGCGGCATTCCTGGAAAAAGGAATACAAACGAGCACTGCTAGCTGGCCACAAATTCCTGTGCTGCTTCATCCTAAATGACCCTTGCTCCATCCCCTCAAATTCCGCAAAGAATCTCTGCTAGCCCGCCCGTTCCAGTGCCAAAACCAAAACAAAAACGCAAAAAATTTGGAACGCTTCACGAATTTGCGTGTCATCCTTGCGCAGGGGCCATGCTAATCTTCTCTGTATTGTTCCAATTTTAGTATATGTTCATAGGAATGAACGTGAAGAGTGGAAGGGGCCCTCCTTATATACCCCAGGCAGATGGGTGGGCCAGGTGGCTCGCGTTTCGGGGCACAGGAAGGGCATAAAGGTCACAGGGATGTTAGGCTCAAAAATCTGTAAAAATGTTATCATTCTTATTTTCTGACATTCAGATACGGTAGCTGATCACTTTGAACATAATATTAAACTTTTAAACGGCAAATTTTTGCCTTAATAATGCCATAAACCCACGTCCAAAGCGACTGCCTCCTTGCCAGCAAATCCTCGTCGAATCACGGGTCGCATTAGCTGGTAGCGACGCGGAAATCTAGAGAGAATTACGGTAGATGTATCCAAGATTTAGAAAAGTGAATAAGATTGCGATTACGGTAGTTTGTTCAACTTTTAGAAAACAACCAAAAAGTAGGAAAAAAATGTCCGGTTTTTGTAACTTTTTTTACCGTATTTTTCGGATTTATGCAAATTTAGAGGGTTTACGGTAGTTGGGGCAACTTTTAGACGACCAGAAAATCGAGAAAATTTTTACTTTTTTAGGCGAGTTTAAGTCAATAAAATACGATTTTTTTGCATTTTTTTGCGTTTAATAAATAGTTTAAGAGTATATAAGCGGAGTTTTGAATTTATGTGGCTTACGGTAGCCAGGTCAACTTTTAGAAAAACCAACTGTCTCGAGCCTCGATTGTCGGTCAGCTTTTGCCACTTGGTGAAGTAGCGCTTCGCGATCTCGTTTCTTCGGCTGGAAACAGGAATTTTAGGGGTTTTTCGATTTACAGTACCCTTTCAGAGCCCGCTTCCGGCCGTAGATGACCTCGATGGCGCTGAAAAAGCACCCGGCCACCACCCCCGCCGTGACCAGCACGAACACGTCGCGCATGTTGGTTAGGCCTGAATTTCAGGGGAATTGAGCTGTAGTTTATTGATTTTCGATTTGTTTTCTAAAGGTTTTCAAGCCTAGAACGTCTTAAAAGACGTACCAAGCCGTGCCGGTGACTTGTGAGCGTCTACAGCACATTGTGAAGGTATGGAAATCCACTTCTTATCCAGCGCCTCCATTTGGCCGCCTAAAAATTGGATTAAATGAATTTCTAAGGCAGCAATTCTGCATTTAATGCAATTATATAAATTTTGTTAAGAATTTTTGTAAGTTAGAAATGTTATAACTCTGAAAATAAGAATTTTATCATTTTCATGGTCTTGAATGTTTTTCTAGCATTTTTAAGAGCTTTTAAAGTTTCTAAAATAGCGAAAATTAGCGTGAGATGCCATGATATATCGGTAAACCTTACTTTCCGTCATTCGCAGCACTGCAGCCGTAATATGTTGGGTCCACGGGCTGTTCCGCTGCAGTCCGATACCATACGCCGAACGGCCGAATAAGGATCCACGCGTTCTAAAGTTTAGCGATAGTTTTACATACTTGAAATATCATTAACCTAAGCAAGTGTAATTAATTAAATTATTGGGAGATTTTTACCTCAAAGAGCATCTCCTGGAAGCCTCAAACTCCAGCCGACTCGAGTCCCAGATGAACGCATCCAGAGACCTAAAAATTCGGCGTGTTGGCGATTTTTAGAAGGTTTTCTGAGCTTTTAATGGGATTGCGTAGCGTCAAACTCGACCCTTTTCATTAAAGAGGCATCGACAGCTACGCGCCAGTCCAAAAGACGCGACGAACGGAACTCGTTTTTCCGAATTTCACGTCCAAGGTATCCGAAACGCGAATGAAAAAAATGCCAACTGGACGGTGGGCCAGCTGTCGAGACCCATTCGACGAAAGGGTCGTACTTCGTAGTACTTCGCATCCCCTGAAAACAGTAGATCAGCACCAACCCGTTCAACAGCGCATTAATGGCATCCCCGGGTTTGTGCACGTTGTGCGCTTCCATTTTTCGGAACATCGTAGATAGCTCGACATGGCGCTAAAACTCGCGAAAATTTTGGTGAAATCGTGAAAGTTACAACCTTGAAATACTGATAAACGTTTGAATTCAACACGGTAGCCGCTGAGAAGTTGGTAGAGGGGTTCCGGAGCTGAAATCGCAGTTAAGTCCGTACTTTCCTTCTTACCCTCGGATCGGCAATCCCGGTAAGTCCCTTCTCCGGCTGATCCAACACCAAAAACGCTGCCAGGTTAGCCGTATAGGAGGCGACGATGATCATGCAGAAGCCGCACCACACGATTCCGAGAACCCGAGCCGAGAAAGAGCGGGGTGTTTCTGAAACGTAGCGGAACCTACCCTTTGTTTTTGAGGGATCGATTGGCGTTAATGAAATAATATAGATAATTGCTTACTTTCCGAAACTCCCGAATTGAGCAGCACGCCCCAGACGAACCACATCGCCTCCCCGAAATCGACTCGGTCGTCTTGGGCTTGCTTTAGGAATGGGTCTTGCGGGTCCAAACCGCCGGCGTCGAGCTGACAATGGGGTTTGAAATTGCTCGCTCTCTCTCACCTCTCTTGCAAACTCTCTCTCGCTCTCTTTCTCTCTTCCTCTCGCTCAATCTCTCTCGCTCTCTCGCTCTATCTCTCTTCTCTCTCTCTCTCTCTCTCTCTCTCTCTCTCTCTCTCTTTCACTCGTTCTCCTACCTTATAAAATCGATCGAATGGGCTGTGGAAATCGAGCAGAAAAATGACGCATCCGACCAGAAGTACAGATACGGAGAGAGCTCCCCATAATGAGGATTTCATCGGTTGAAGAAACGATTGCATCGGGGAGCCTCGAGGATTCTACAAAACAAATAATTTTCGAAGAAACCCCGCGGAACATACCGATTTCTCCATGACTCGGATCCCATGGTACAGCCATGGCTCCGAAAAGTCGATAAAACGCTCCCGCTCCGGATTGATCGTCATTCCCCCTAGAAATATTTGTTTAAAAAACCGGATGCTTGACGCACTCTAAAAACCGGTGGGCAGATAAAGAAAATCACGTTCTAACTGACCTACAGCCATATCAGCCAGATCAAACACAAGCTCGCCCAGTGCCCCAGAGAGTAACATTCCGTCTTGGGGATGCGCGGTGACCACACCATAGCTCTCGTTCAAGTGAAGAGAGAAAGAGAATGATGTGTCCAGCCAGCTACCCGTCTTGGAAAACCACTTTGAACGTGCTTGCTCATTGTGCTCACTTCTGGCAGCGACATATTAGAGAGCAAATCGATCGCGTAGCCAGCGCAGCAGAACGGATCGGAGCGTCGCGTGTTTGGGACCCGCTTGGGGCATGGATACCACGGGCCAGCCTGAAAAAAAACTTGAATTTAACGCTAGACTGGAATGCGTTTCTGTTTGGTATACTTTTGCTTGGCTTATACGTTTGAGATTTGAGACAACCGTAGAGCGGCTTTGACGCATCCGAAATGCGCCGAAAACGGGCTGAAAACGTGCCGCGAACGGGCCTTGAGCGCTACGCAGTTGTTGTCCTTCAACGCACCCGCGACGCACAGGCAGCGCACCCGCTACGCGTACGCGATGCCCTATTCGACTGCCAAGAGTCGCAACTCTTTGCAGTGCGCTACACAACGCAAAGTTATCCGCAACGCGACCGCAACCCGGCAGAAACGGGCTGCGCGATCCCACGAAAGTTTAGCCGCAGCACGACCGCAACCTGTTGGAACGGAGCCCGCAGCTGGGCGGAACAGATCCGCAAAGTGAGTCGCAAAGTTCCTGCATGCTGTTGCGCTACGCTACGCAACGCCACGTAACGCTACACATCGCTAATTACGCTACGCGGCGCTACGCAACGCACAGACACGTGTCCTACGCAGCACGCGCGCAACAAGTCCAGTCTGGCTTCAAACGCAATTAAATTTTTGCTGGCTTTTAAGGGCCCCTGAAGCCAAATTTCAGGATCAGCTTGGACATTTAGTTAATTTCCTGTCGTAATCGGATACCCATAACTTACGATATTAATGCTCCCATCATCCGACAGTCTTATCTCCTGCTCGCCCAACTCGTCACAAAGGCTCAAATTTTGAATCGGAATCGCGTAGACAAATGGCGGATCGTCAACCGTAACCACCCTAAATTTCAAATTTTTGTGGTTTTCACGAGGTTTTGCCTACCGTAAATGCCTAGGTAAGGTAATCTCCAGTGGCTTGGC
The DNA here is from genome assembly GCA_958295435.1 of Mesorhabditis spiculigera. NCBI lineage: Eukaryota > Metazoa > Nematoda > Chromadorea > Rhabditida > Rhabditidae > Mesorhabditis > Mesorhabditis spiculigera. The sequence goes on along the minus strand of CATQJA010001171.1, from coordinate 33,725 downwards.
CGTTGCACCAGGCCAAAATATCTTCCACTCGTCGAGTTTTAGGATGTCATCGGTCTTTAATAGACATAAAAACCCGCCGTTTTTGCCAAAACTCACCACATTCCCGATATACCGTATCCCGTCCGGACTCTTGTTCAACAAATCGTAGTTTATGGCCTCGCGGGCGCAGACCTCGTTGAAAAAGAGGCGGGAGGAGGCGGGGGAGCAGAAATAGCTAAAAAAAAATCGATCTTAAAGGAGCTCGAAAGCTCGAACTTCGACCCCTGACGCTAGCTGGGTCTCGACAGCCATGCAGCAACCGAAAACACCTTTAAACAGGCGTTTAAATGTTGCTTCAAAGTCGTATCGTTTAGTGTCTCTCTAAGCCGCACCAAAACTCGATTTCCAAGTGTCATTTGCAGTCCTACGTAGCTGTCGAGACCCAGTCGAGCGAGAGGGTCGTTCTAGGGCTTTCTACTCCCTTTAGGCACAGCTATAGCTCGATGAAATACCGATAAATTAATGGCGCTTGGATCGTAGACCATAAATCGACACCCTTCGCGTTTGCGTCTTTTTCGCAGGTTGTTGGTGGTTGTAGCCCGGCCACTCCATCGCCGACGGCTTCCAGACCGGACTAAACTTACAAGGAACGTTTTTCCATGACAATGTATTTTCGGTACGGGACCAAGCCTATCTTGTGCAGAAATTTGCGCTGATTCCGAACCTGGCTTCAAAATTTGCGAAACGATCAGATTCAAAAAATTACGAAGCTTTAAGCGCGAAACAGGACCAAAAAACTCGCCTCGTTAGTTTAGTTACACCATAAGGTCGCTTCCGTTACTTTTTATACCGTACCTTTATGATCGAAAATGAGTCCCGGAGGGCTTCACTTGGCGTTTGCGTCAACCTGGAGCCGATCAGGCCGAAAACAGAGTTCTCTTTTGAAGTTCTGGCTCGCGAAACTTACCAATTGGTGAATTGACAGCTTTCATGGCTTCTTCATTCATCAGCCACAACTTTCCACCAGAGGTTAGCTGTGGACAAGCCGAAAATATCGTTTCAGCTGCCTTTTTCCTAAACTAGACATTTTAAAGGGACCAGGTGTATTCCATGACGCGATAAGGGCCACTTTTAGCTACCGTAGACCTCACTTTGCGAACAGCACTATAATATTCGACGTGATTTCCTCAAATTTCTCTGCTATCGTGTTGTTCAGCTCCTCGTTCAACTCGACCTCCACGTACGATTGCACCTAGAAACGGATTTAAAACATCTTCTGCTCCCAAAAATACTCGCATACAAGAAAAGGAAAAGTTACGTGTATTTTAAAAATTTTCCGCTTCTGCCGGAAGGCCAACTTGAATGCCGCTCCGTTTCTATCGCCTTTAACGTGGATTAGGCTGACCTGAAATGATTTAACGAGGCCTTGAAGTCAAGCTGACCTGCCGATAGTTTAATTTCTCGAGCAAAAACAGGAAAACATGGGCCTCGTCGCTGAAGGAGGGCGTCGGCCGGATGAAGCTCGGGTAGACGAGCTAAACAGAACGAAACCGTCTTCCGTTTCGAAAATCTCGGCCATTTGGAGCGTTGCGGCTGCGCTGCGTGCCGCTTGGAGTACAGAAGGAGACACGCAACGCGACCACTACGTCTCGCCTCCCATACCTTTTGCCCAAAATCTTCATCCCTGACCATGCCGGCCACGACTGGCACTTGGTAGAGGCCCAATGTGAAGGCGGTGGTTGAGACGAGCGAGAGGTAATCCTGAAAAAGAGATCCGGGGATAGAGATAGAGCGAGAGAGAGCGAGACAGAGAGAGAGAGAGAGAGAGAGAGAGAGAGAGTAAGAGAGAGAGAGAGAGAGAGAGAGAGAGAGAGAGAGAGAGAGAGATCTACCTGATGTGTACTCTCCTCCCCTCGATGCCGGTAGATCACGACCGCCACCGATCCATTAATAACGGGTTTGCAGAGGATTTCGGAGGTTAATTCAAGGAGATTTGTTGAGCTAAAAATAAAATCCATGAGGCAGACTAGCAGAGATTCTTTGAGGAATTGAAGGGGATGGAGGGGCAGACTAGCAGAAATTCTTTGACACCCACTTCCCGCCCGCCGGCGCCTTCACTTCAATAAATTCCGGGTGAAACTCGGCTTCCCCGATCCGGAAATTCTCACCAAGAAATACTTCCTCAAAAGCGCCCTAAAGCTGCAGAAATTCCAATAATGTCCCGATGACAACCTGTACGAAATGCACCGTATCCTCGAACTTCGGCGCCCCAAAAATGAGCACCGAGATTTTGTGGCGTTTTGTGGCGACGCTGCTGTCGATCGAATTTTGTAGGTAGAGAATAAGGGTTGCGAAATAGAGTAGCATCGCGGAATCTGGTAGTGAAAGACGGGTTTTGGAAGATCAGGGTGTCAGCAAAAAGTTGATCGGTGTCAAAAATGTATGTTTTGCATGCGTAAAATATTTTTGTGTTTTAACAGCGGTACGGTGCAGTACGTTAGGGTACAGTAATTCGTTAGAGTACGGTATACGGTATTAATGTGAATTTTTAGATATCAGCTACTAAAAGGCTCAGTTATGCGTATTTTCCGGGGTTCAGCAGCGGAAGACGGTTGAATACGGTGCAGTACGTTAGAGTACGTTAGAGTACGGTAGTAGTACGTCGTAGTACGGTTGTAGTACGTTAAAGTACGGTGCGGTGCGTTAGAGCACGGTATAAGGCTATGTTTAGATATCAGCTTTTAAAAAGTTCAGAAATGCGTATTTTTCGGCGTTACGCAGCGGGATATGGTTGAATACGGTACAGTATCTTAGGGTACGGTAGAATACGGTCACTGCACGCTATTTAGGACAGGTTTAGAGGAATCGAATACCTTCCGGGATCCTTGGGTCGTTCAGTCGAGTTCACTCACTGCTCCTCCTCCCCCTCCTCCTCCGTCTCCTTTTCAGTTTTTAACGGGAAATTGGCCCGGCCTTTTCCTTTTCGGGTCCTTTGGGTCCTTGTCTTGGTCCTAGCCGAGGAAGGCCCCGCTTGCGTTTAGGGCCCTTTTCAGAAAATGAGATTCCTGTCCTCTGGGCGGTGTTTTGGCCGGAAGGGATGGATTTTTTAAGTAAAGGGAAGGTAGGATAAACCCTCAGTTTTAAGAAGGAAAAACAGCTTTAAAAAAGCTATATTATGCTTGAACGCCGAAAAACGCCTCACGGCACCAGGATGCCAAAAACCCACCCTTTCCAATCGACTAGGTCTCGACAGTTACATAACAATCCAAAAGACGCGTCAATTGCCATTTTATTTTTTCCGAATTTCCACTCGCTACGGCGGTAAGATGGCGAAGCAGCTGTGTCATTTAGAGTCTCGTGTAGCTGTCGAGACCTAGGCGGCAGAAGGGGTAGATTCTCTCACTTCCCGGTACCCTTAGCGGTTCGCATCTGCTCTTCATCGCCTTAGAGCCCAATACCGACAAGGGAACCTCAAGTTGGCACGGTGGAATTGCGAAAACACTGCCGCCGCTAACGATTTTTGTTACCAGGCCCGGCAAGCATTATCCCAAAAAAAGGAATGCGAGAGAAAAGCGTGGTGCAGCTTCGTTCTGGCTTACTGCGTAGCGACTTTAATGCTTGGATGTTTATTCAAAGGAACATTATGGTACAGAAATCTGTTACTCCACTTTTTGCGGGGTTGCTCACTTGCGGCCAAGAAGGCCACCTCCTCCAAGGATACCGCCAAGAAGACCACCACCACTTCCGCCAGATCCAGATCCAGAAGATCCTCCTCCCAGCACACCACCGATAATTCCATCCAGGAGACCAGCATTATCAGCCAGCTGCAGGTTAGAGAGAAGAGCACCATCTTGACCGGCGAGGATGGCCTGAAATGGGGGAAATGGAAGTGGATTCTTCAATGGCCCGATACCTTGAGGAGATTGGAACCGAGAAGCTGCTCGAGGAGGCTGTCGATAACTCCGGGAGCTCCGGATGGACCGCCAATCAGACCATCAAGAAGAGGATTTCCATTGGCGCCAAGGAGATGGCCAAGAAGACCACCGTTACCCTCCAACCAACTGGGGAGACTAAAAAGACACATGGTATGGAGTTGCGAACAGCTCCAACTTACGTGGGCAGCAGGTTGAAGATGTCGCACACCAGATTGCTGACAGTGTCAAGAAGACCCGATGGAACTTCGGACATTACTGGGGAGATGACGTGGAGAATGTTGAGGCACAAGTTGGTGAACAGGAAATTTTGGCCCGAGACGATACCTGGGAAACATTTTTTATAATACTAGAAACGGATGTCTGTTTTCTGTATCTTTTCGTATGTGTACGCGCATCTTATTATCTTTACAAATTTTCAGCGGATTGAGACTCAAAAATGGAATTTTGTAAAGTGGCCAGGAGGCCTCCCGCCCGGGGCATTGGGTCGGCCCTTCCTTTGCCTCCCCGTCCATCCCCAGGACGGAAGAGGCCTTTCCCGCCGGCTGCTCCCAGCCGCCTCGTGGTGTAGTGGGTTATTTCACGGTCTACCACGCGGAAGGACGTGGGTTCGGATCCTGGGCCAATTTGCCGTTTTGCTTTTTGGTAGTTTAGCAACAAAATAGCTTTCGAGGCTCTCGATGTGCGAGGTTTCTGCCGGGCCCTCGCTCTAGCGCCGCAAGCCGAAGAAAAGGTCCATGAATTAGGCTCTTGTGCCGCAGGCCTAGGCTGGGTCCTTGAATTAGGCTCTTGCGCCGCAGGCCAAATCCGGCAGAACAACCAGCAACTAGCGCAGCAGGCAAAAAGTTTCTAGCGCGAGATTCAGGCCTGGCTCTCGCTCTAGCGCCTCAGGCCAGGCCCTTCAGATTCGTGGTTCCTGGACGTGATTCAGTGGACAAGGGCCGCGAAACGGTCTTTTTCCACTGGTTTTTATATTTAGAAATGTATGGCATACCTGAGAGAAGATATTGAACATCAGATTCGAGGACAAGTCCACATGGACTGTTGGGGACGATGAGGAGGGATGGGATATTGACGGTACCCTTCAGAATGTCGAGATGTTCGAGGGTGTATGCAGAGACTGTCTCGTTGCCAACTTGCATTTGGGTCTTGTTCAAGATGCGCACTTCCGAGACTGAAAATGAGAATGATCTTAAAGGGGCTCCGAAATCTGCTGCCCCCCCCCCTGCTGTGATTCCTGGCAAATAGCCAGATGCGCCCGCAACGCGACCGCGCCGCATGATCTTTTGCCCCTGTTTGGACGCGAAAACGCTTGAATTTCAAAATTCTGATGCGGTTTTTGGAATGCTCAACGAATTTTGATCATTCTAGACTCTTAAATCATGAAAATTGTGGGTGCCTTACAAGGCATCACGACATCTAATCGCCGCCCACTCAAAATGTCGTTTTCGCCCCAACAAAATTTGGTTTTTTCAAAAATTTTACGTTTTTTTCGCAATCAAATCACTTTTTTGGTACTTCTCGGCTGTGACGCCTTCGTTTTTTGACCCGTAGGTTCAATCCCCTCACGCACGAATTTTGACTTCTGAGCCCCGTTAATGTGATAACTTCGACTCACTCCAATCCAAGGCACAAGCCAGCGCCTTGACATCAGGAACCGGCGAAGGACAGGTACAGTCCGAGAGTTGAGATGAAGCTCCTCCACCAGTTTCTCCCGATGATCCACCGGATAGAGCACCTTGCTGGCCAAAAGCTGCCGCAGAGAAGAGCAGCGCCACAGCCACGATCAAGCGTTGGGAAGCCATCTTTTTTTCTGGAAGAATTGGGTAACGTTACTTGGATACTGTAAAAAGTAATGCTCTACCGGCTAAATCCGGTGCCTTTTATACCAGATTCACTGACCAATGTTTGTCACAGCGTTAATTGTGTCGAATCGAAGCGTTCCGAACAAAATTTGGATGTTTTCGCGTTGTCTGAACGTCAATCCAACGCAACAATACGGGGACGCGTGTTCATTGGGAGTTAATATTACTCTTTTTATAACTCAAGTTTGTTGGCACCAGATTTTTTGTTGTTTTTTAAGGCTGCGGATCAAAATATTTTGTAGAGGGGAGGTACGGTAGTTTGTTGAACATTTTCTGGTTGCTCTAAAGGCTGAAGCGGACCGCCGTAAACAGCTCGGTTGCTAGAGCAGCGGTATCAAGCAATCGCTCTGAAATAATGCTTGGATTCTTGTTTTGGGCTGCCTTAGCTGCCTCGCCGAAATGTCTGCCACTGACGTCGGAGAACCTGCCGTTGCTAGCTACGTAGCACCGTTTTTCCGGCGGACTGGATGACAAATTGACCTTTCACATCAACACCAGCTGGGCGGCCAAAACCTCCTCTGGTTTACACACGTTTTTGCGTGTTTGGATGCAAATGAGGGGGATAGAGAGAGAGTGAGAGAGAATTGGGAGAGAGAGAGGGCAAGAGAGAGAGGGAGAGAGAGAGGGCGAGAGAGAGGAGAGAGAGTGCGTGAGAGGGGGAGTGGGAGTGAGAGAGTGAGAGAGCGAGATCGAGAGAGAGTGACTGAGTGAGTGAGAGGGAGGAGAGAGTGAGAGAGTGAGAGAAAGAGCGAGATCGAGAGAAAGAGCGCGAGAGAGAGTGCGTGAGAGAGAGAGAACGCGATCGAGAGAAAGAGCGAGCGAGAGAGAGAGAGAGAGCAAGAGAGAGAGAGAGAGCGTGTGTTACAAGCTAGGGTGCCCCAAGTCTAGACTAGCAACCCCCTGAAAGGGCCAGCTGGTGCGAGGTGGTACCGGGATAAACACACAGATCCATTTACTACGCGCGATGTTGCCATACACACTAAATGACCACCACCAAATTGCTTTACAAATTTTATCATTTTTTTACTATTTTTATACATAGGATTTCAGCCTACTGGAATTTGAAGCTTGACACTACAAAGTACGTTTTTTGAGCAAAGAATTATTTTTTTCGAATTGGCAAAAATTGGCTATCAAGCACTAGATGTTTTTTACTGTATTATTTTTAATTATGGTTTTTACCCATTCACTAAAATTGTAATTAAAAACGTCGCGTAACAGTAAAATTGCGATTTTTGCGAGCTCTTTTTAAGCCTTGTCTTGTCTCTTGTCCGGTTCCAGTCGGTTTTTCTCCGAAATTCTGTTTTAATCGTGAGTGTTCTGCTTCTGGCATTTTTTGAGTCATCGCACAGCCATCGTTATCAGCTCGTTATTTTAGGGGGCCAACGGGAGCGAATGGTTGTTAAACAATTAAAAGAAATGGCTTTTTGTGGGTGGGAAGAGGGGGAGAAACAAGAAGTTGATTGGGTAAGATTTCGACCCCAAAAAATACGTATTTATTTCTCAAATAAGACCTTGCAACAGCTTGTTATTTATCAGTTACGAAAATTTAATTTATTCAGCTTTTTAAAACGTCCAAAAACGTCGAAAAATCAATTTTTTAGGACTTGCTGAAATTGTCTACATTAATGTTTTCCGGTTTTATTTCCTGAGTTATTAATTTTTTTAGGTGTAAAGTTTATTCATTATTCGATTTGGATTGTACATAGCTTTTTCCGGACGCACTTTGACCCTAACATGGACTCCTGGCAGGGCGCGCTTTCACTTTTTGTCCAGGCGGGGGTGAAGCCCCCAGCTGTCGACTGGGCCCCCAATAGGTTAGAGAGCACCCAAAAAGAGAGGGGCCAAAGATTAATCCGGCATTTGCACGAAACCAGCCACTGCAGAATTCCATTTTGATGCTAATTTTAGAGCAATTTTCTAGAATAAAACTGGCATTTTGATCTTCAAAAAACCTGAAAACGCTTTAGACATTAAAAGACTGGATTAGAAGCTATCAAAACTTTGCATTTGCGATTTTGAACCCCTTTTAGCCTAAAAAATGACCTGAAAAAGCTAGCATTCACTCGAAATGTTCCGCTCGATCTGGCAGGGCACGCTGCAGGGCCGCCGCCGTCTATACCAGGGTTCGTTTGGGAGCAGAAGTGCTGGGATTTTAATTGTAAAACTAACATAATTAATTAACTAACCAGGGTTGAAAAGCCGCTTCGCGACTTTTCAACCCCGGCCTTTCCTTGTCCCATGCTACTCTTTGCTGTGCATAATTTTCCTAAATTCAGATGATAAAAAATGAAAAACTGTCCCGTTTGCCCCTTTATATAAGCGACCCCCGCTTCCGGTCTATGCTAATTACTTCTTAACAAAGAGAGTTTCACAAAAACTTAAATTTAATATCGAAAATGGGTGATTTTAAAAAAATCCGATATGTGTGCAGTCATCGCAAGACCGTTACGCACCTAATGACATATCGAACACACCCGTAACTTCTTCCCCTATAGAGATACTACTGGAACAACGCAACGGAAGTGGATGCAAAGTGGCACACACACATACACTATTTTTTTATATATAGTAGGATGATATCTTTGGTTTCATTTTAGGTTTTGTAAGTAACTTTTGTCTTTTCTGCGGCTTGAGCTTATGCAAAATGTGTCAATCCTCTTCTTCTACCCTTGCCTCAACTGGCTTTATTTTTCTCATCCACGGAGCGTTTTTTATTCGTAAAGGTTGTTGAACAACTCAGGCTCGCGCTGTACAGATATTTGCGGTTTTTGCAACGTTTGAAGGTTGTGGTGGGTCAAAGACTGCGATTGGTCAAATTGTCATGAAATTCACGGCTTCCTAAGCCCTTTAACCCTGTTTTTCCGCTTTCCTAAACAATCTCTGCTAGATTGCCTTGGTCAAAACAATGTAAAAAACATGTCAAGTTAGCAAAAATTGCCGATGGGCAGCCATAGTCTCGTTTTCCGGTTCCCTCGAGCCCCGTATCTTCCCCAACGTTCTCTGCTAGCCTGCCTGCCTTACTCCAAAATCAGCCATTCGACTCTCTATTTACCTCGGGATTCATTTCCCACTTCCCGATCCCTTTAGTATCATCTTGCGGCCAGTTTTTTTTGTGTTTGCTCGTCCTCTGAACCTCTCACCCCTCCCTGCCAGATCGATTCTCGGCTTTGCACCGGAAATTGAAAATTCCATAGCTTTTCCCATATATCCGATTGCATTGAAAATCCAATGAACGACCAGGCATATATATTTTTCGCATCAAAACGGTTGATTCACGGCCGAACCGGGCTAGACAATAAAAAAATGTAGCGCGCGCCAGAATCCATTAGCTGGACGGGCGAGAGTGACAGAACGTTCAGCTGGAAAACCACGTTATTTCAACGCGTAAGCGATTGTTATAGTGTTTTTTTTTGCAGTTTTTAATGATGCTATAATCTAAAACGGTAGTTTGATAAGGTTCTGGAACAGCTATAAATCGCTCGCCCGGACCTAATCTTCAACTGGTACTGTTCTATTTCGCGTGGGGGAAAACTGAGCGGGGGGAATTTTCTTCTTTTTGTTATAACTCTTTTATATAATGCTATTTTGAATTGTAATTAAAATTCTTAATATACTTTTTGACGCTCTATCGAATGGCACTAAAAAATTTTTGAAAGTTGTCGAAAATGTCGAAAACTAGCTTTCGACTCCACGATCTCATGTGGAAACACCGAATAAACCTTGTTTTTGCTATAACTATTTCATAAAACAATATTTGTAGATGAAATTAAAACTCTTAGTATATTTTTTGATGCTCTATCGAATGACGGATTCAAAATATCGAAAAACGGGCGAAAATGCCGAAAACTAACATTTCGGCACCAGTTTCAATAGTTTTTTTTTGGTTTTTGCTATAACCTTTTTATATTACAATATTTTTAGCTAAAACAAAAACTCTTAGTATATTTTTTGATGCTCTATCGAATGGCGTTGCAAAAATCCCGAGAAAATAGCGAAAAGATAGAAGTTTTGGCGAAGCATATTTCCCCCCGCACAGTTTTCCCTCCCGCGAAATAGAACAGAACCGTAACTTTTGTCTTTTCTGCGGCTTGCTTATGCAAAATGTGTCAATCCTCTTCTTCTACCTTTGCCTCAACTGGCTTTATTTTTCTAATTCACGCAGCGTTTCTTATTCGTAAAGGTTGTTGAATAATTCAGGCTCGCGCTGTACAGAGTTTGCGGTTTTTGCAACGTTTGAAAGTTGTGGTGGCTCAAAGACCCCTGCTAGCTTGCCGGCTCCACAAAATCGGCTTGCGATTGGCCAAATTTTCATGAAATTCACGGCTTCCCAAGCCCTTTAAGCCCTGTTTTTCCGGTTTCCTAAACAATCTCTGCTAGATTGACTTGGTCAAAACAATGTAAAAAACATGTCAAGTAAGCAAAAATTGCCGACGTGCGGCCGTAGTCTCGGTTTCCGGTTCCTTCGAGCCCCGTATCTTCCTCAACGTTCTCTGCTAGCCTACCCTTACTCAATAATCAGCCAATTAACCCTCTATTTGCCTAGGTCTCGATTTCTCACTTCCCAATCCCTTTAGTATCTCTGCCGCCAGTTTTTTTTGTGTTTGCTCGTCCTCTGAACCTCTCACTCCCCCCTGCCAGATCAATTCTCGACTTTTGCCCCGGAAATTGAAAATTCCATAGCTTTTCCCATATATCCGATTCCATTGAAAATCCAATAAACGACCAGGCATATATATTTTTTCGCATCAAAACGGTTGATTCACGGCCGAACCGGGCTAGACAATAAAAAAATGTAGCGCGCGCCAGAATCCATTAGCTGGACGGGCGAGAGTGGCAGAACGTTCAGCTGGAAAACCACGTTATTTCAACGCGTAAGCGATTGTTATAGTGTTTTTTTGCAGTTTTTAATGATGCTATAATCTAAAACGGTAGTTTGATAAGGCTCTGGAACTGCTATAAATCGCTCGCCCGACCCTAATCTTCAACTTTTTGGGTGGATATGGTAGTCTTTTGCTCGGTTTTATTTATTTTTCTAGATTTTTCTATTTTTATCCGCTTGAGCAAATTGAGAGCTACATTTTCGTATACGGTAAGGTACTGTAGCGGTAGGGATGGCAAAGTTGCGGCAGTTTTATTGTTCACAAATGGCGTAAGAGTCGATTTTTTTACATTTTAATGCGCTCTTAAATATTTATAAACAGATTTTGTGCAAATCTAATGCATTACTTATGTTTTCCACATAGAGCTTAATGTTTTGCGGTACTTGGAGCGCTAATAGACAGATAACTGTTTCCTAAATGTTCTCTGCTAGCCGGCCTCTGTTTTGCCCTCCTTGGGCTCCGGGAGCGCACTAGCTTTTTGCGCAATTTTTCGAATCGCGCAGTTTTGGTGTTTCGAAAATCGTCTTGTAGGCTTTGTAGGTTTTCGCTGATTTTTCGGTGTTCTCTGCTAGCCTGCTCTCCTTAAATTTTGACTGGTCTCCGAGATTCCTCAATAATCACTGCAAGCCTGCCCCTCCATGCACTCTAATTCCTCAAAGAATCTTTGCTAGCATGCCCCTCCATCCACTCTAATTCCTCAAAGACGCTCTGCTAGCCTGCCTTGACCCTGAACCGGGCCAGACTCTTGATTTCCCCAAATGATCTCTGCCAGATCGCCCCACCCGTGTCGAAAGTGCGGTAGTGGTGTTGTTCTTCTCCTCCCCCTTCCTCCCTCTCGTGCTCCATTCTCGCCTCGCGTTCCATTCAGAAGATAACCATCTTCTCTAAACTTTCACGCCCTCCCGACCCGAAAGGCTAGAGAATGAGAGAGAGAGAGAGAGCGAGAGGAGAGAGAGAGAGAGAGAGGGAGGGAGAGAGAGCAAGTGGCAGCCGCCACACTCGTCCGGTTTTTCCACCATTTTCCCGGGTGTCTTTTCAGGGGTCATCGGGTGACTTTTGCACACCTCGTCTTCCACCTCTCATTTAACCTGTCCAAGTTCGGCCAAGTCATTTCAGGTTCCGGTGAGCGGGACCTGGAATTTGGGCCTTTTAAAGGGGCAAGCGAGGCAGTATTTTGGCTCAGTTTGGGTTTGGCAAGACATCACAGCAGTTTCCTTTGTCTCTAGAATACGGAGACGCTATCAGATGTTTCTAGAATTGAGTTTTACCTTGAGCTTTCAGACCTGGCTTGCTTTTTAAAAAATCGGGACTTATCTGTCTCAACTTTCTGCCCTCTTCGTTCCGGTAAAATCGACTGCACTTGACCGATCCACTCCCAATTACATGGCGTAACCTTTTGCTGGCGTAAACAGTTTGCCCCCATCTTGAAGTCGGATAGAAACATTTTTTGGAAACTGGTCATACATTTTTTAGGTTTTGTCCCTTTTAGTGGCTTTTCATGCATGCAGATAGTTTTTGCTACCCGCGAATTCCACTTGATAAACTGGTTTTTTTTTTGGTTTTTGTTCGTACCTAAACAATCCCGGGGCGTCCGGAAAGCCCGGAACCCTTCTTCGGCTTGCCAGAAAGCTTATTATGCTCGTCGGTTTCCGGAAAAAAGATTAACCCCTTCAGCCTCTTTTTTTCCCGGTCCGGATGCCCTAACTCGCTGATAAGTTGCCGGAAACTTGGAACGCCTAGAACGTGATTAAACAACCAGCAAAAATGACAGCTATTTTCGGCACTCCTTAAAAAATTTCCGCATTTATCGCACTTTCAATTTTTCACAGCGTTCCTCGCGCTAAACTACAATTTGCTCAAGAAAAGTTATATTTGAAAAATTTTAGCTTTGTAAAGAAGTGCGTCCTTTTTTGTTTTTTCTTTGATTTCCACTAACCAATTCGTTTTTCCTTATTTTGGTTCTAATTTGGTAAAAAAATCATTTAGGCTACATTTTCCAGGCCCAATTGCGATGCCGGAGAGCGGTTCCCTCAGCCAGAACGGCGTATCCATTTGGCCGTTGCCCGATGTCGAGAAGCCGGTGAGATAGATCCCTATCCACAAAAATTTTTTGCCTTTCCATTTTTGCCATTTTTGCCTTCTATGGTCTTTTAAAGCACGCTATTATTCTTTTTTTAGGCCCGCTGGATCTCGTGCTTCGTGCACGATCACATTCCGCTGTACTACCCGCTCGAGACGCTCGTCGACAGCCCCGAATTTCAGAGGTTGAGGCGGTTGAAGCAGGTGAGGGCAAGCTGGCAGGGATTCTTTGAGGAATTGGAGGGGATGGAGGGGGCAGGCTAGCAGAGATTCTTTGAGGACACTAAAATTACTCCATTTCCAGGTCGGCCTCGGCAACTACGTCTTCCCCTCCGCCGAGCATTCCCGATTCACGCACAGTCTTGGGTGAGTTCAGAGGCGAGAGAGAGGGAGCGAGAGAGTGAAAAAGAGAGAGAGCGCAAGACACACCTTGTTTTTCAGCGTCTACCACCTCGCCCACCAGTTCGCGACGTCGTTGCGCGACTCGGACCCGAGCCTCCAGATCTCCTCAGAAGACGTCCTCTGCCTGTCTATCGCCGGGTTGTGCCATGATATCGGTGAGAGAGAGAGAGAGAGAGAGAGAGAGAGAGAGAGAGAGAGAGAGAGAGAGAGAGAGAAATTAAAAAGCTATGAATTCCTGTCAGGCCACGGTCCCTTCTCGCACATGTTCGACAACGAGCTGCTGAAGGAGCGAAACCCGGACTCGACCTGGAATGTAGACCGAAGTTTTTAATGGCCTAACTAGTTTTTTAGCACGAGCACGGCTCCATCCAGCTGATCGATCGGCTGTTCGGGCGCAAGGAAGTCAGGGTAGGATTTTGGAGCCCTTCTAGCGTTAATGAGAGGCTACAACCCCTCCAATTCCTCAGGGAATCTCTGCTAGCCTGCCCCCGTCCATCCCCTCAAATTCCTCAAAGAATCTCTGCTAGCCTGTCCCCTCCATCCCCTCAAATTCCTCAAAGAATCCCTGCTGACGTGCCCCCTTTTCAGGAGCACTTCACCCCGTACCTCGGCCACGGCGACCGCTTCGACCGCAACCTCACCTTCATCAAAGAGCTCATCCATCCCGGCGAGAAGTTGGATGCCGAGGGGAAATGGAGGCTGCAGGGCCGCGACCTGGAGAAGAGCTACCTCTACGACATCAGTACGTTTCCTTCGTTGTTTAGGACTAGTTATCAGGGATTTTGCCGAAATTTAAATTTTTTTTGCAGTCTCCAATGAGGAGGACGGCCACGACGTCGACAAGTACGACTACTTGATGCGTGACGCCCTCCACTGCCGAGTTGATATTACCTTTGGAATGGTAAGTTTTCTCTCGTCCTCTCTCGCTCTCTCTCGCCTGGCTATCTCGCTCTCTCTCGCCTCGCTATCTCGCTCTCTCTCGCTACCTAATTCTCGTTTTTCCAGTCGAGCCTGATCCGGATCCGGAACAACATGCGCGTGTTCCTCGACGAGCAGAAGGGCTACAAGCGGATCGCGTTTGCCAAGAAGGTATGGGCAGGCTAGCAGAGATTCTTTGAGGAATTGGAGGGGGTGGGCTAGCAGAGATCATTTGCTGAATTTCCAGATCCTGAGCAACCTGCAGTCGGTGGGTGACTCTCGTCAGCACATGCACCGCGTCGTCTACCAGCACTACACCTGCCGCGCCATCGAGAGGATGTTGGTTGAGGGTTTGAGGGGTTGAATAGGGTTGAAGTCAGAAATTGATCAGTTTCTCAATTCCCCAAATTTCTCTGCTCGATTGTCCGTTTTTTGCATCTAGCGCTCATTTTTCGTGACGTTTTGGGAGAATTTGTTGCGTTTTAAAGGACTAGTGAAGTGAGATTTTGTCATTTTTCGTGAGATTTCAAGTTTTTTTGAGCCAAACGATTTCCGCAATGTTCTCTGCTCGCTTGCCCATTTTTAACATCTAAAACACACTTTTCCAAATTTTTTTTGGGGGGTTCTGGTCTGTTTCAAGGGCCAGGGAGTTGACATTCAGGATTTGTGAGGTTTCTCGGATTTTTAGCGCGCCTGCCTCCTGGAGGCGGCAAAACAAATTCCCCAAATTCTCTCTGCTCGTTTGCCTAACCTATTTTTTGCCAAAAGTAATTTTCGGTAGCAGCTTTAAAATAATTTTTTCCGGATCTTGCGAAGTTTTGAGCGCTTTTTTGCTGTTTTTTTGCAATTTCATTTTTGTGTGCACGACACCATAATAGCAAAAGATTTTTATTGCACCGTAATTGGTTGTTTTTTTGCAATTTCTTATATCCATTATATTATGCATTTTGTGGCAAGCATCTGCGGGTGGCTGTACATGTAGAGGGTGGCGTTGTGGAATTATTGAGCAGGCGTTGAAGGCGATGCGATTAGTCCTGGATCTTCTTACCCGCTTCCTCGACCTTCTCTCCTGCAAAATAGACGTTTATTACGGCGTTTTAGTGGTTTAAAGGGGCGTGCAACATTCCAACGTTGTTCATGCAGGCTAAGCACTTTACAGGGGGGTCGAAGTCAATGAAGCGGATTAGTTTTTTTGCATTTTCAAGGATTTCTGAAGCTTGGTGGGGCCGAGAAACCGGCAGAAACGCTTTTTTCAGGTGCTTTACCGGATTTTAATCGTCTAAAGGTGGCTCAAAACGTTCAAATGTCTGCTTGACAGCTTGGGCATGCATTTTGTTTAACTTAGCTCGGGGGCTGGGTTAAAAATCGGCTTAAGTTTGTTTTAGGTCGGAGGGGATTAGGGTTAAAAGCGGCTTTCCACACATTGCCTCTGCCAGCATGCCCTCTGTCATGCCTCTCACTCTGACTGACCAATCTTATCCTTGGCTCCGCTGGCGGCGGCCTTTCCCTCCTCGTAGCCCTTGCTTATCCTCTCGCCTAGAGAAATAGACAATTTTTAGGGAATTTTTAGTGAAATTCAGTATTTGGAAATTTGGTTTTAATTTTTTTTTGATTTAAAAGACTAGTTTTTCATATTCGCAATTTGTTATCCTGAAAAAATAATTTTCAGCGGTCCAAATTTGCTTAGATAGCGTAATTATGGGTTTGAAACTTTTACGAAAAATACGGAGGATGAAACCGTTTTTTGATTTTCTGACGATTTTTCGAGATTGTGCAATAGTGATAACTGAATTTGTGCTGTTCTAGACTAATCTCTCTATACTTCCAGCTATTTTTAAACAATTTTTGTATGTAAAAAACTACTCACCAAGAGTGTCCTTGGCATCAGCGGCGGCCTGCTTGCCCTCGTTGAATTTCCCCTCGGCCGTCTCGGCGGCGTCCTTGACCCCTTGATCTCCGACCTCCGGTGGCTTGCTAAAAAAATGGCTTGCTTAAACTATGGGAAATTTAGTTTAGCTCTCAACCCGTTAAAATAACCTAATTCGAATTGGGAAAGGCATAAAAAAACTCTTTTTAAATTCGAAAAATCGAAATTTTCAAAATTTTTCGATACTCAATTTTAAAACTTTGAATTTGCTTTTTTGAAATTTTAGAATGAAGTTGATTAGAATTAATGTCAAATTGAATTTGTAATGGCTTTTCTCTTATATATGGTGGGCAAATTTTAGAGTTTCAGAAAAAATTCTAAAATCCTGAAAACGCTGGAAAAATCCATTTTTTTACTTTTTGAGTTTTCAAAATATTTCTAGGGTTTAGAAATGCTATCTTTGCATAAAATTTAATCCAAAATTTTCGCTATTTTAGTTGCAAATTAACTATAAAGCTTCTAAAAACTGACCGCCACATATTGGACGGAGATGAGGGCGACGAGGAAGAGGGCGATGAGAACTCGGTTCATGGCTGTAGTTTAGTTGTGTAGTCGACTTGAAAAGTTGGCTTGAGGCTTTGGAGATGGGATGGCTTATATACCGTATGGGCGCCCGGACACGCCCCCCCCCATGGTTTTTGAGGCAAAAACGAGGGCTAGGGGCCGCCGGGGTAAACAACAAGAATAATTGGTGCTTGCACTTTTGGGGGGAGGGCCCGCCTCTCTCTCTCTCTCTCTCTCTCTCTCAATCGCTCTCACTCGTTCTGGCTCATGCTCTTGCTCGTTCTCTCTCGGTCTGTCTCTCTTTTATTCTGTCTGTCTATGTGTCTCTCTATTTCTCTCTCTCGCTCTCCAGCTCTAGCTTCGACTACGAAAAACACCGATAAACAACACCTCGCTCTCCCGCTCTTTTTCTCTTGCTCGCTCTTTCTCTCTCTCACTCTCTCTCTCTCTCGCAGAGGTGTTGATTTCCCTCCGCCATACCCAATTGCCCCCGATTACGGTATCCGGCCCCAAATTGGGCCGTAATAAGCCGGGTGTTCCAAGTACAAAAACCCCGACTGAGGGATTGTTTTTCGGTGTGTATCCGTCTAGACTACGTGTGGATACTCTTAACGGTGTGCTCGCACGGAATTTTGGTTAGCCGGGTTTTCGGGAAGCTTTTAAAGGGACGTACCAGTCAGAATTATCTGAAAGCGCAGCGCCTGCGCCGCTTGCTCCAGAGAAATGAAGTGAACCCGCTGAGGAAACAACGTGTCACGCATGCGACCGTAACGCCTACACTAGGCCGGCTAATTGTAACTCAGCTCCTATTGCTATTCGAATTCACAATGTTTCGGCATCCAAACCCGTAGACTTTGACGCGGATGTTTTCCAGTCCATCCCTCACCCCTAGGTCGTGGCTAGTTGTTGTTTTCGTCGACCCGGAAAACGCAGATCCTAATCTAGCCGCCCAAAAATGCACCTTCTCGGGCCGCATAAAAAGTTGAATCTGGATTTTGGTTGCTATTTAACCGGCAGAAACTCGCGGCTAAAGGTTTCTGGCATGGAAATCAAGCGGCATGCAATCCAATGATGCATTTAAAATGCCAAAAATTTTTTTTAGATTATAACGGTTTTTAAATGACCTCTGCCTTCGACGAAAAACTGAAAAAAAAGACGACGAAACCGCTGAAGGAATTTCCAGTTATTTCATGACCCCTGTTTTCCCGCCAAGCCAAACCAAAAAAAATCTCATTAGCATGTCTTTCAAAAGTCCGTCCTCACCCCCGCTGCTCCCAGGGCCTCTGGAAATTTGTTTACGCCCTCCCCGCCTCACCCGGGTCGGCTTTTCCCAACCCAATGGCCATGCCTTTTTTGGGTGCCGCCAAAATAGAGGGTGGCTGGAAAAAAGTTATTCATATAATGGCTATCGAAATAGGGCATGCTGAGGGCAGGGGATTTTCTCTAAATATATACAGCGGAGGGACGACAACAAGGCGTGGGTCAGACACGGGTCCCACGCTCTGGGAATTTGCGAAATTTTGCATAAAAATTCAAAAAAGGTTCAAAATAGATGGTAAAAGAGAGAGAGAGAGAGAGGAGAGAGAGAGAGAGAGAAAGAGAGAGAAAGAAATACCAAAGAGCTAAATCCGAATTTTCAGGCTAATCCGCGCCCTGCTGCTCGCCGACGAGCACCTGATGTTCACCGGCACCAACGGCAAGCGCTACCCCCTCAGCTCGACCATTGAGGATATGGAAAGGTACTTGAAGACCGACGACTCCATCCTCTCCATGGTAGGGCGAACGCGGATTGCCAGTGTCATTTGGAGTGCTGCGTAGCTGTCGATCCCTAGTAGAAAAAAGAGCTCAATTATTTCTCACTTCCCGGCCCCTTTAAAACGCGACGCTCGATTTTTTTCCAGATCGAAAACGACTCGTCCCGCTGCCCGCAAATGGAGCACGCGCGCGACATCCTGGCCGACATTGCCTGCCGGCGAATCCCGAAAATTATCGAAAGCGAGGATTTCAGCCCGCGGCGAACGCCATATGTACGTTTTTTTAGGCGGAGCGTTGCGTAGTATTGAAAAAGTTTTCTAAATTTTCTAAAAAAAAAACTAAAAGAATGCTTACAAACTTAACTTTACGATGTTTAACCCATTTTCTCGCCTTTTAGGCCGACAAAGCAGCCGGGGTACGGTAGATTTTGCGCATGCGAATTGAGTTGCCGTTTGATTTCTTGTAGTTTGTAGCGTATGTTTGATTTGTAGTGTGTAGTTTGTGGCCGGCGGTCTGTCGCTCGCCATTTATTTCTCGATTTCACAATTTTTTACGAAATTTGCATGATTTTTCAGAGTTCAAGAAACGGAAAAGTTTTCTTATAATCATCCCCCAAATTTAATTTAATTTATCCCGGTTAAAAATCAGCGATTTAGATCTGGGCCAACAGGGAGCACATCCCGATGCTCGACGATAGATTTAGGGTTGGGAGCGCTGCAAAAAAACGCAGCACACAGCTTTCCCTGGCTTTTTCCCCTGGCTTCAAAAGCTTGGATCCTGCTTATATGGCTTCAAAAATTGCACGGAAATTGTTTTCGCAACCTTAAAAAAATCGGTGGCATGTCTTTTTCGCTTTAAGATTTTTTGGCCAGCTTGCAAAGCTTTAAAAAACATTTTCTGTCACCTTGTGCACGTTTAGTCGTACAAATCTGCTTCAAAAACTGCATCAAAATATGTTTTAAAGGGCTTCGAATGCTGTGAAGAACGCTCAAAGATGCTTAAGTCTAACTTTACCGACTTCAAAACGCGAAGAAAATCGATTAAATGTGCTTACAAAACCCCTGATTTGCTTGAAAAACTGTCCGCCCTGCTTCGCCCTGTTTCCTGCATCTGCTTGCCTGCCCTTTAAAAAATCATTCCTATAGAATTTCTTCGCTTTTTAGCGCGTGATCCGGAAGCAGCTGGAGGACGCGATGAAGGAGGAGCTGCCCGAGATGGAGATTGAGATTTTGGTGCGCAAATTGCTGGATTTTGAAGGGATTCGAGCGCTTCGAATTTCTACCTATTAATGCACCAATTTTGCAGCTGCGAAACCTGAACCGTGGCCTCGACGGGAAGCGCCATCCGGCCGGCGAGGTGCTCGTCTTCGACTCGAAAAATTCGCCAAGTGGCCAGCCCGTCGCCAAGAGGGTCGAGCAGCAGCAGGTGGGTACAAGATTCCTCAAAGAATCTCTGCTAGCCTGCCCCCTTCCATCGCCCTTCAATTCCTCAAAGGATCACTGCTAGCCTGCCCCTCCATCCCCTCCAATTCCTCAAAGATTCTCTGCTAGCCTGCCCCCTCCATCCCTCCACCTCAAAGAATCTCTGCTAGCCTGCCCCCTTCATCCCCTCCCCAATTCCTCAAAGAATCTCTGCTAGCCTGCCCCCTCCATCCCTCCACCTCAAAGAATCTCTGCTAGCCTGCCCCTTGCTTCGCCTCGAAATTCCACATATTTCCCCAATGATCTGTGCTAGCCTGCCTTTCTCTTATTAGCCCTCTTTGTTTCCCAAAATGCCCATCTTGTTGTTTACGCCTAAACACCTCCAAAATGCAAAACAACATCTCCCGCCGCCAGCAGGGCCAATTTCTTTCGCCGGCCCTTGGACTCCCAAATCGTCCTATTTTTCCCCGCAACGACGGCAGATGCTAAAGACCTTTCCGTGGCTTTTTCGGGGGCCCGGCTACGACGGATCCACACGCACACAAACAACTCATGGACAGACAGACCGACAAAGAAAAAGCTCCAAAACACCCCTAGGGGTTGTTTTCGCGGCGGGACCACCCGGGGGCTTTTGGGTCTCTCTCTCCCTCCCTCTTTCTCTCTATCTCCCTCTCTCGCTCGTTGCATCCATGGACCTCCATCGGCACAAACAAGCATAAACAAATCCTCCTCTCCGAAGGGCATGAAAGTTGAGCTGATGTCTGGTTGTTCCAAAATTGGGGGGCTCTAAAGGGACTGAGAAGCGTAAAAATCTATCATTTCAAAAGATTGGGTCTTGCCAACTACGTGACACTCCAAATAACACTGGTTTATATCCGCCAAAAAATTGCATTGCGTGGGAAGCTGGCAGAAATTCTTGGGGAACTGATGGGCTCCTTAATGGGATTTAAAGGGACTAGCAAGCGTAAAAATCGACCCTTTAAAATAGCTAAAGCTAATTTAGTAAAAATGATAATTTTATATTATTTTCCAGGTGATGATGTCTGCCCCAACTGACCCGACGATCATGTCCGTCGCCGTCTTTGCTCACCGCCACGCCACGTAAGCGGATTTTTCTGGATTTAAATTCCTTTAAAAGCCAAAAACATTACAAACGAGGCTCCTAGGAAATCACCGAAAGTCTGGAAAATGCAGCTGTTTTCGTGATATCAGTGGTAAGACAATCGGAATTTCCCAATTCCAGCTGCCCGGTCTTTTTCATAATTATTTTCCGCTAATGTTTATTACCACCGCCGCCGTCAGATTGCCTCAAAATATTTTTGCCGTTCTTTGAAATGGACAGGCCCAGAGGCAAAGTTCAGCTGCTTTCAATGCCCCGCTTTATGCCCTCGAGTATAGCCCGGGCACCACCAACAGACAACCAAGCGACGCTTACACCGTGAAACAGACCGACTGGGACGGAGCCCGACGGGGGGATAAACTATGTTGTTTTCGATTAGAACTGGCTGGGGCTCTCGGTTGGTTGATGGAGGGCTGCAAGTTCATAGGCGCAAAGGGCTACGTGACGATACGGTCTACCTGGGGGAGGAAAATAAAGAAAAAATCGAGAAATATGGCAACGGCAATACGAATTTAATTCATAAATTTAATACGGACAGAAAGCCAAATAAACGCTTCGTTGCTAGTGAAATGCACCCTAAAAATTTGCATGAATGTATTTTTTTAGTCCCGAAGAGCGCGAGACGATCCGTCGTGTCTTCGATCGGGTGTGCCGCGACAATGGGCTGCGCTCCCCGAATACGGTAAATTTCTCGAGTAGAGAGAGGGAGAGAGAGCGAGAGAGTAGACAGAAAGAGAGCAGGAGAGAGAGAGGGGAGCGAGAGAGAGATAGCGAGAGAGCGAGAGAGAGGGCGAGGGAGAGAGAGTGACAGAGAGAGAGAGAGAGCCTGAGAAAGAGGGGAGAGAGGGGGAGAGCGAGGGAGAGTGAGAATATATAACTTCGTTGCCTTTCCAGTCCCTTTAACATTCAATTCATCCAATTTTTCCAGTCCGGAAACGTCTCCCCCGAACGGCGAGCTGTCTTCCCCCGGCGAACCGTCCGCCCCGTCGCCCGTCCACTGGTAGCGCCGCGTACTACTCGGCCGTATCGATCGATTTTCTAATCATTTCTTGCCCCAATTATGTGATTCTTACAGTACTCGATTGTGCCCATTTTTTCGGCATTTTCACTCGATGCTAGCTCACAAATTCTGCCTTTAAAAATCCCTGTAAAACTTGGCTTTATCGCTGTTCGCGTAGTTTTTGATTAAGCATTTTTGGTCGCGATTTTCCCTAATAATCCCTGCCATGCCACCCCCGCCCCAAAAGCCATTGTGATCCGACACCACTGCTGCATTTTAGAGCCTTTTCTCGATATATCTATGCTTTCGTGTGCGTGTGATTTGTCTCTTTTTGTGCGAGGTGATTACGGTTTTATGAATAAATTTAATGGATTCTTACAAACTAAAGAGGGATACGGTAGAAAAAGCATGATTTAAAAAACACAGCCTTCCTGCTAAAAGCCTTTTCAAGCCAAAAAAAGAGCTAGGCTTTTGCTGGCAAGCTAGCAGAGAAAGGCAAATTGGTATCAGTCAGATGCAAAATTGCGAAAAAGGTGCCGGAAATTCATGTAATAGCGCTTGGAGAAAAAAGCGCGCATGGGAATGGATTTATTTAATTGATGAATTCTAAAGGAACCGGGAAGTGTCAGAATCGACCCCTTTGATCCACCTGGCCTCGTCAGCAGCTACGCGATGCGCCGAATGACGTGCATCAGCGCTATTATGCTGAACCTGGCGCCCTTAACCATCGCTAACAACGCAATGCTCCAAATGACGTTTGACGCTGTCAATTGGAGTATGGCGTTGTCGTGACTTCTGGCGCTTATAACTTCTTTAGAACCCGAATGCGGCGCCGAGCCTTCTTGAGAGAAACAAATTTATGTAAAGTTTACACTTGGAATTTGGACGCCGCCGTAGCTGACCAGACCTAGCAGCTAGAAAGGAGCAGAATGAAACTGTTGTTAATCGTCAAATTGAAGCGCTAGACAAATGTGTCAATAAATATTTGAGCGAAGAGATCGATTTTGGCGGTTCCAAGTCATTTTAAAGGGCCAGCGACAGCTGGAGTTGACGTTTGTGCAAGAGTTTTTAACGGTTTTAAACGTTTCTATAAGGGGTCGTAACAGCTGAGGACACAGGTTTACCAAATGACATAATTTAATTTCTAGGTTTTTAGGTTTAATGAAATTAGAAGTGATCTGTATCTGAATAGAATGAAATCTATTTCCTTTGTTTTCTAGCTCCTTCCAAATGTTGATAATGTCCATCAGTCGCCCTAATCTTTCTTACCTTTCCTCTTCCTATTCTTCTTTTTTCCACCCCCAAAAAAAGGCGATGGTTTGCCCCCATTTCGGGATGACCTTGTTCCCCGTTTTTCCTCGTTTCTATCCCCTTTACCTTCCCTTTTTCAGGCTCTCTTTACCATCACCCCCTGCAGGGGATTTTTGTCCGCGCCCAGGGCGCCTAGCAAAAGTTGACACCATTCCTATTTGCCCCCGCTGCGACCGGAACATCGACGATTTTCGGGATTCGATCCAAGGATTTTTGGACTTTTCAACCTTTTAGAGTTATTTTTCTAGACTAATTTTCGATTCTTCTAGCTTGCAGGTCCCTACCGTAACATTACCGTCAAGCTTCCCGCTTTTTGGTTCTGCATTTCCGCAAAGATCTCTGCTAGTTTACGTTCAAAGTTTTAATCTAACTAATTTTTTGTGGCTACCAAAAGTCATTGGGTTTTCTAAAAAAGGACTGTAATTTTTTAGTGTTGCCCAGCCAAATTTCCACAAGGCCTTTCGGTAGCCTGCCCTCGAAAAATTGCCCAAAGTTGGCTCGAAAAATTCTGAAATGATCAACGATAATCGCTGCTGCTACGTTTTTTCTAGCAATCTCTGCTCGCTTGCCCTAGTTTTAACGCCGCTTCAGGTTTCCGCTGGAAATCCGTTCTTATTTCTCAAACAAAACAATGTTAGTTTCCTGGTATCTTTGACACGCGTGAGATTTCGCATCCTAAATTGCCTGTGCTAGCCTGCCCGGCCATGCAGATTCCAGAATTTATCATTTCCCCAAGAGTCTCAGCTAGCATGCCCGGTTCTCCATAAAATTTAGGCTCGTTGTGATGTCCTAAATGGTCCCTGCTAGACTGCTGTCGCATGCAGTTCCCGGAATTTCAGGATTTCCCAAATTGTCTCTGCTAGGATGCCCGGTTGTACAAAAAGGTTGCGCTCGTTTCATTGTCCTAAATTACCTCTGCTAGCCAACCCACAACGCAGCTTCGAGAATATTCTCTGCTAGCCTGTTCTTCTATTTAAAAAATTCGGTCCCCTTAAGCGGCTACCACCCGGGCAATCACCCCTGAAATTGGCGCGTAGCAGCCGCCAGTACTCCGAGACAAAGGACTGTCTCTTTCTTTCCCTCCCGACTACGAACTTTTTACGCCCAAATCCGCCGGCAGTGGACGCTCCCGTGGAAAAAGCGGACAAGGGCGCGGAAAAAGTGCCGGCGAACGGATACGCGCCCTGCTTTTTCCACACGCATCCCTCCTTTTGGTTGATAAAAACTGGAGTGATCAGGGCGCTGATAGCCGCGCGCAAAAAGCGTTCGGACATTTGGAAAGGGAAATGAGGATTTTTGTTTTTGATAGTACTTGCGGAATGCAACGGAAAATTTGATAAAAAACAACCAAAAAAAAGTTACCTGGCCTTTTAAAGGGGCCAGGAAGTGTCAAAATCGACCCCTCCGATACACTAGGTCTCGACAACTTCTCGATAGTCCAACTTAAAGCTTAATTTTTATGGAATGATGCACCGGAGTAATATAACATTGCAAAAATATCTAAAAAGGGCCAAGAAAGCCATCTATGCTGTGTTTTGAACAGAAGTTGAAAGCCGAAAAATCTACCCTTCTTTCGCTTGGATCTAGACAGATACGCAACGCTCCAAGTTACACGTACGTATCGTATTTACATAGCCAATAAAAGGGTCATAAAAGGAATTCCGGCTTCAGGAAAAATCGGGTTACACTACGTACTTTACGTAGCTGTCGAGACCTAGTCGAAGGAAAGGGTTGACTTGTTCGATTTTATGGAAAACCTGGGATTTTTGGATAACTTTTTAGAATGGAAAGCAATACTTGAGTCTTTTGACCGCCCTGGGTTCGTCTCTCTAGGTCATATTGTGTCCATATGACAGGGTCAGCCTTTCCGGGGTTGACAGTTGACAGCTTTGAAGACCGTTTAACCTAATGCCCGGTTTCGGACCTGGATTAATCGTGAGAGTTCTTCAAGAAGTATTGTCAAAGAATTGAACCGCGCTTTAGTTAAAAAAATAGCACTTTGCCTTCAAGAAGCTTCTTCGACTTTTTCAGGCTTGAGAAACCATCCATTTTCCGATTTTCGCTATTTCTATTTCATTTTCAGCACGTTATGGTTGGTATGAATGAATTTCTGTGTTTTTGGTCTCAATCTGCACCATGTTGGTCTCGCTAAATTGCGCCCAAAAATGCGTAAAACCGGTGCAGCCCCGGGCGATATGAGCGGATTTAGAATTTGGGCGCGGGTGCAGGTGCACTTCCAAAACTCTCCAAAACGAAATTGCCATCAACTACGGTCTATGTTGCTGATTCCAAATGATCTCTGTTAGCTTGCCACTCCCTGGCCGTTTTTCCCCAGAAATCTCTGCTAGTTTGCTCAAGGATTCAGAATCCAGCTGAAGAAGGCTGTGAGTAGGCTTCCCAAAGGATCTCTGCTAGCTGGCCTTGCTATAGGATCGTAATTTTTTGTCTTGCCCTAATTTCCGCAACGATCGCTGCTTGCCTGCCTTCTCTAATTTCCTTAAAAAACTCTGCTAGCCTGCCTTCCTTAGCTTCCCAAATTTTTTCTGCTAGCTTTGTTTTCTAACTTTCCGCAATAAACCTTGCTAGCCTGCCACGATCGAATATCCTTGAGCTTGAGAGATTTACGAAAGAATTCCTCAAAGATCTCTGCTAGTTTCCGATTTTTCCTAAACCAAACATTGTGAATTCCCTAAAGAAAAGGATTCTCGAACCCTCTGAGATTTGTGCAACCCCCCACGCGAACCCTAGCTAAGCCTAAAATTAGCCCCCGAGGCATCTCGCTTTTCTCTGTCTGTCTGTCGATTTTCAAGGAGACAGAGAAACAACATCCTTCCCATACCGACCGTGACCTCTACCCGAACAATTCAAGCGACGATTCAACGATGCGCGTATTTATTCAAAACTGATGCTGATGTTTTTCTGTTAGTTTTTCTGAAATTGCAGCTTTCCGCAATGACCTCTGTTTGCCTGTCCTCGGCGTTTTATGAGTTTCGATTGTTTTAAAAATCCTGCGTTAAGAGGGCCACTGAAATATCAAAATCTGCTCAAAGATAAAATTCCAACTTTTTTGCAGCAACTTACCTGTGGCTTCGAAGCCATAACCCGATTTTTAAAGGACCCGTGAAGGCATAAATCCGTCCAGTCAGCCTAAAATCCTGAATTCTCAAATGATCTCCGCTAGCTTACCGTTCGCCTTTTTCAGTGTTGTAGTGAATCAGTCAAGTAAAACCTTGTAAAAGTTGAACTTTTCGCAATGCTCTTTGCTAACCTACCCTGCGCCTGCGCCGCCTAAGCCCGTTTAAGGACCAGTGGAGGCTCGGAGACGCCGAATTCATGTATCTTATCGTTACTTTTACCCTAGCGCGTCCTGAAATCCCCTCCATTGACCTCAGCCCTTCACCATCCGAGCCTAACCATCTTTAAAGGGCCAGTGAAGACACGTAACGCAACCCCCCACGATCCAATTTTTGGCGTCAATGATCTCTGCCAGCCTGCCCCCTCTAATGCACCCTCTGAAAACCGGTATAAAGGCAGTGTCAGAAATAATCGCCAAAACCATTTTATTCCATGTTTCCCAACGATACAAATGACCGTGTGCCAGCCGTGAGGGAGCCAGCCGGCAATTTCGAAAGGCAATAAAATCCTCCAGGTCCGTCCAGGTTTAACCGTCGTTTGGGGGTAAAACGGAATCTTCGAAAGTTCGGAGAAAGCGAGAGTGAGAAGAGAGAGAGAAAGCGGGAGAGAGACAGAGAGAGAGCGAAAGAGAAGAGAGAGAGAGAGAGAGAGAGAGAGAGAGAGCGAGAGAGAGAGGGAGAGAGAGCTATCAAAATCTCCACCCTCAATTCCTCCTCTCAAAAACAAAACTGTTAACACCCAGGCAAACAAGCAGAGTTTATTGCTTTTTCTTGGAGGCTTCTTCTTGAGGTCGGCTAGTCTATAAAAGGCGTCTCTCTACCGTATTCTCTGGGGGTTTTTCCAACTTTTCCAGCGTTCACAGCTACTTTATGAGGTGATAGTATCGCCCCGGACTGCGGTAAACTATGCGGGTTCCAAATTTCCATCCAATTCCTCAAGGAATCTCTGCTTGTCTGCCCCCCCCCATCCCCTCCAATTCCTCAAAGAATCTCTGCTTGTCTGCCCCCTCCATCCCCTCCAATTCCTCAAAGAATCTCTGCTAGCCTGCCCCCTCCATCCCCTCCAATTCCTCAAAGAATCTCTGCTAGCCTGCCCTCCGAGCGGTGACTCACAATGCCGATCGGTGGATAGTGCATGGGCGGAGTCTAAAGGGAGGCTCAGGCTGGTGGAATTCGGAGTTTTTGTCCCGAATCACCCGAGAAGAGGAGGTCTAGCCGAGACCCAAAAGCGATCAGCCAAGGGAATGTCGCTTTCGCCTCCTTTTCCTGATTCCTTTTCCTGATTTCCCCTTTTTGCCGGGTTGCCCCCTTTCACTAACACTAATTTCCGACACGCTCCAGTGTTGGACGGTTCGATATGTCCTGGGACTGCTAATTTATAGCAGCTTCCACATGTTTTTATCGTTAAAAACTGATGGATTTTGTCTTAATTACTCCTTTAAAATTGCCAGAACATTTCAGTTTTAAAGGAGCTAGAAAGGCGAAAGTTCCATTCCATTCTATGCAGATTACAGTATGCTTTTAAACTTTTTGTGAAGAGTCCTGAACCGTAACGTAAATTAGCGTTTTTGATCCGTTTTCTAACGCTAAAGAAACCCAAAAAATCGGATTCAAGTTTCTGGCAACGAGTCGATAGTTCGGAAAAGTTGTCGAAATCCAGAATCCGATGGCACACTTAAATGAGAATACTGTGATTTGGAACAACTGGTTTCAAAACTGGGAGATCAAGAGTTGGCGCTAGGAATGCGGTATGGGCGGTGTTTAGTTTTTTAGCCAACTAAATGACTAACGTTTTCGTGCTCCCTATGACTCAATGCTCATTCCTCTGGATTATCGTGACGTCGGATCGTGGAATTCGGCGAAATCTTCGAGACTCATTGCGGGCAGTTTTTTTAGTAATTTTTTGTCTCCCATGACTTTCGAACCTCTGTTAGTCTCACTTACAGTAGCTCACTGCATTTGCAGAATTATGTTGCTACGTTATCACCAAATAGCAACTGAACGGAATTCAGATACCAAAAAATCACTCAAATACTGTTCGGGCTTTTTCCGACTTTATCTTTCTATATCTCGCCCTTGCTACAGTAGCTCAACGCTCCTTCTACTCTTCTTTTTCTTGCTTGTTTTTGTAGTCTTTTTCGACGGACCTCGTCTTAGATCCCCCAGAAGATGCTAGCGCCGTGGTGGACGGCGCTGCTCATCGCCCTGCCCTCGCTGGCAGTGGCCGACTACTGTAGTAGCTATGCGGAATGTGTGGCAGTTTCCCGGTTAGAGGAACGATTATGTTTGGGAAACTCACAAAAAAGGTAAGACTTTTCATTTTTTTCACTTTATGTGGCGTTTTTAGACCATACTGGCTGCCCGAATCCACCGACCCCCATAATTGCCACGAGCAGCTGAAGGGAGATTATCAGAGGGTAGATTTTAAATTTTTTTTGAGACTGTTTCAAACCTATTTATATCGATAAAATATTGGTATTCCATAAGCCTTATATATGCGGATTTTTAAGCTAAAATATTAAAAAAAAAAACAATTTTACCATTTTTTAGCTTGAACGCCTCGAAATCGAGCTCGACACGGCCTTCGTCAACTGCATGGCCGGTCAGAATTCGACACAGGAATCGGTGGGTTTTTACGGAAATTCACGAAACCGTTTCAAAAAGCTGGTTAATGGCTATAGCGCTATATTTTCAATCGCAATAAGCAACCACAAGCAAAACTTTCGCTTAAATAGGCTTTTGTGTAAAATTCTATATTTCTAACGAAAATTCGAAGCTAGTTTGTGGTAAAAATTCGTTTGATGGAGTGCGGCTTCTACGTTCCTTTAAAATCGTAGATTTGCTATTTCATGGCTAATACGGTGCTATAAATACAACCCGAAGTATTTAGTACAAAGAACTACTATGTACACCTAGCTACTGTATACAATTTTTCGCTTTTTTTCTATCCCTCAAAGATCTTCGCGTTAAGATACGGTATCCGTGTTGCAAAATAGTGCTTCGGCCACGCACGAAACTTACTATGTACACCTCGCTACTGTATACAATTTTTCGTTTTTTCTATCCCCTCAAAGATCTTCGCGCTAAGATACGGTATCCGCGTTGCAAAAATGCCATTTTCTTTTCCTCATTTTCCATTTCAGGACACCCCAATTATCCCAGGCATCTCCGTTCGAGTTTCACTTTTCTTTTTCGCTTTTTTCTCCGTTTCACCCTGTTTTTCACTGGCCGTAATTTCTTCCGGTTTGACGAGCCGGCAACGGTTTTTCTGACGTTTTTCGGCGGCTTGTTTTTGCGTAGCGGAACGGAAATGATCGGGGGATATCCCTATCCGCGTTTAACTCGGAATTGAGTGGGTGCGGGGAATATTTGAGAAAAAGATGATGGACAGTTCTTGTTTTTTGATCCTTTTTGAAAATGATGGTACAAAAAGTCAATTGTAACTTTTATGTAATTCAGAAAATTCAGAATTCATTTGGGAATGTAAAGGAGCATGCAAGGCCGAAATTCGACCCCTGCCAGCAGCTAGGTCTAGACAGCTACCGATCTCAAAATACACAAAGGAACCAGCTTTTTCAAGATTTTAAAAGTTAAAGTAAGCTTGGAAATCGCCCCTTTTCACACTAGGTGTCGACAAAACAGCCAAAAATTAATACCGATCGTTCCCAGAATGACTGCCTAGAAATCAAAACCAGGCATGCTGCGAAAAGACAAAGAAAAGAAAAGAAAATTGCTTTTTTATTAGCTTTTGAAGGTACCAGAAAGCCAATCAATCAACCCATCCAATCGACTAGGCCTCGAGAACTACGCGGCACGCCAAATAACACGCAACAAAACGATTTAAAACATCAAAATCTCCTTTCGACGGGCTCCGGAACCCGAAAATTTTCAAATCCGGTTCGAATTCCGCTTTTTAGCCCTCCGAATGCCCACGCCACGAGCGTCAATCGCCAAAGTTTGCCGCCGGGCGTACGATCGACTACGTACCGACGTGGTGCTTCACCGGGGTGGACAGGAGAATCGCTCGACAGTGTGGACCGCTAAAGGGATGCTGCGAGGCTGTTAATGAGTACGTTTATCTACTAATTTACCGATCTTGTACATAGCTTTTTTCTAAAATTTTGCGGATTAGATACCAGTAGCTTCTGTAATTTGGTTTGCTTATAGTTTTAATAGCCTCCTGAAATGGTCTACATCATTCCCATCCGCTCTTATCAATCTTTCTCTCAATTTGCAACACGCTCTCCTCTGCCCACATGCCAAACCCGCGCGTATAGTTAATCAATCAGTGTTTCTCTCTCAAACCATGCCAATTGCTGACCCGAGAAACGCGAAAAAATGGAAACCTTGAAAGGGAACTACACATTAAAGGAACGGGCAAGTCAAGGCTATGGATTTTATGGCTAGAGAATAATTTCGCGCCGCGGCAAAATCTGGAGAAAACCGGGAGCGAAAAATGCCCGTCCCTTTATACCATCTGTTTCTCTCTGTAAGGCCCCGCTCTGTCTTGCATTCTCTTTCTCTCTCGCTCTCTATCTCGCGCTCTCTCCCTCTTTTTCTCCCTCACGCTCTCTCTCGCTCTCTCTATCTGTCTCTCGCTCCCTGCAGCTCTGTCTCTCTCGTCGATCCCTAGGTCTCTAGCTCTATTTTTCTGTCTATTTCATCTCGCTCCCTCTCTCTCTCTCGCTTTCTCTCACTCCCTCTCGCACCCTTTCTGTCTCTGCCTCTCGCCCGCGCTGGCTGTCACGCTCCCTTAAAAACCCGGAATCCCGCAGCTCCCATTTTCGACTCACTCTTCAACATCTGGAACCGTTTCAAAAACCCTTATCCCCTGGCGTCATCTCCACCCCCTCTTCCCTTTCCAACTCCTCATTATTTGATGGACATATAGGGGAGTGAAGAGGCGCCGAAAACGACCCAAATACTCTCTTTTTCTGTGACTTTTTAGGCAGTCTCTCTCTCGCTCTCTCTCTCTCGCTCTCTCTCTCTCTCTCTCTCGCTCTCTCTCTCACCCCATTTCGTTGACTAATCCACCCATTCCCCTCCTGGCCTTGACCAAAATCTGGCGCTAGATGCGGGGCAGCAGCCGAGAATTGACAGCCCCGAGCTAAAGGGGAAATGCCGATTTTTCAACACTAGCGAGAGATTTTGAGGACTTGGGCGTATTTAAAGGGACCTGTAAGGCAAAAATCCATAGGATCTCTTAGGATCCATAGGATCTCTTCTCCCTTTAAGCGGAAGGTGAATGCCAAAAATCGTGCCTTTTCCCGGGGCAATTATACACCTAGAAAAACGTAAATTTTGATAACCAAAGGAATTCAATATCCCTATTTTTCTCTCTACATTCGGATAAATTGTTGGTTTCCAAAATGCCAGATTCCCCTGGAAATGTCAGCCCGAAAATCGCGTTGCCCGGAAATAACGGTGACGCCCTTTTTTGCGCGGCGATTTCCAGGGGTATCCAAGGACAGGTGGGGGGGCGACCCGAAAATTATGCAAACGATCGTCGGTTTTCCTTGGTATTTTTTGGAAACGGATGTGGTGATCTGAATAGGCGCGATTTCCCGAAACGCCTGAGGAAAAAAAATGGTTGTAAAAAGTTTTGGAGCGGGCGAGAGAGAAATGCGAGAAAAAGAGTGAGAGAAAAAGAGAGTGAGAGAGATAGGAAGAGAGAGAAAGAGAGAAAGAGAAATTTTCTTGCACGAATATTTGAAAAATAATGCAAAACCCGAGTGTTTTAATAAATTTTGAAAAGCTGTGATTAGTGGGAAAACTTTATTTATACCAATTTTTTAGGTGCGAAGCTCTACTCACCAATTCCCCCGAATTCGACCGCATCAAGGCGGCCGCTTTCGAGATGAGAAACAGGGCAGAGCACTGCGAGGTGGGAAACTCTTTCTTTATTAGGAACCATCAGTACTAAACTATACAGAAATAACGCATAATTTAGCGCGGCAATCAACTTCCCGGTCTGCCCGACTTCCGCTCTACCGTCCATTCGAAGAACGGCCTGCAGGATCCATTTGAGAGGAAACCGATTCTAACACCGTCGGGGACGATTACGATTACGTAGGCTATTTTCCTTATCTCTCTCGCTCTGTCTGTCTGTCTGTCTCTCTCTCTCACTCGCTCGCTCTTACTCTCCGTCGGTCTCAACTTTAAGTTTCTAGGTTGTATTTTCATGTAATCCTATTCTCAGATTCATTTTGATGAAAATCGCGGCTTTCCAGGGTAACCCAATCCACGGCCAGCCCGCCGACGACTTCAGTAAGTACAGAGGAGGGTCATGAGGCGACTACCGTAACCTCAAAGCCCCTGAAGGTTGAGGGAAGCGCATCAACAACACCAGCTTCGACTTATAACTCGGCGAATTCGGTGAGATCAACTACGTGTTTAGCGCAATTTTTTAAGGAGGGTCTATTTTGGCGCTTCCTAGCCCCTTAAAATGGTCTGAAAAAATCCGGACGATACCTTAAATTAGAAATCTCCAGGCAAAATTTAAATTCTACAAATTTAGCAAATTTTCGACCGTCTCGACAAGCACGAGAAGCAGGTGAAGGAGCTGCTAGAGAAAGAGGGAGTCGACGGAGGAGAAGGACTGCTCACAAATCAGAAGGGGGAGGCTGTAGAGCAACCGAGGTTGACGTTCCCGCCAGGTACGGGACAGCACTCTATACACTAAGAAATTTCGGATCGTTAAAGGTACGGGCAATCAGGGCCATTTCTTTTTGCTATGGATATCCTAGGCTTTAGCCGCGTCGCGACACGCCAAGCGCGCGCTCGGTTTTCCTTGCGTAATAGATTACAGACCCTGACGTTGGCCTGGAGGTGGCGTGCTGCGTGTCGCGGTCAGCCAATTCATGGCAGAAACTTGCGTTTTTGCCACGTGACGTACGCACGTATCAATTACGCAATGTTATGGAGCGTGGGCGCGTTGCGTGTTGCGGGCGCGGTCAAATCCATAAGAAATTCGGCCCCAAAGCCCATATCAATGCCTTCCCGGCCCCTTAAAAGGGATGGTGTCACCAAGTTCGACTTCCAGATCCGGGTCGTTAGCTAGGAAAAAAATGATATTTTAGGCACGATCGGCCAGGGCGCAGCCACTGAAGTCCAGGTGCCGGCAAGTGGAAATAAGCTCGAGGAGACCGAAGCCGATTTTGGACTTTCGATCGAGAGGGAGGATCAGGTAGAAAAAAAATTGTATTTGCTGCATTTTAAAGGGACTGTGAAGGGAAAATTCAACTACAACTTTCTTTGGAAGCTTAAAAATGCAAAAAAATCTGATAAAGCACAATTTTGAGCCTTGGAAAAACAAATGTACTGCGGAGCCAAGCGTACTATCGCAAGTAGAGTGAGGGAGGCCTAGGCTAAAGCCTAGGCTTGCCTAGGCTTCCTCAGGCTTTCTAATTTGCATCGCCTAGGCTGAGCCTGCGCTATGCAAAGTACGCCTGACCTCTAATTAGTCAGGCTTTATCTGGAAATTTTATGTAAAGTC